>JAHZNA010002804.1:0-25642 GCA_027743935.1 Sinodicranocentrus sp. ZH6 | reverse complement strand
CAGAACTATATGAAGCCATATTCCCAGAATATCGATAGCAAAAAACAGAAGTGAAAAATTCAAACTCTGAGCTAAGATATGACGGTCATAACGGAAATACGGAAAATGGAGAAAGAGAGAAAGAGAAAGTGGAGAAACGGACGGGGTCTGGCAGCATCTTATATAGCTATATCGCCTTAAAGTCGAAAGCTAAATAAACGAACATATCACTCGAAATCTTTTTGCTTAGGTATAGGCACTCTTTATCTTTGGACAGCTTGTGTGTTAATCCTCTGACATGAAATCTGAGAATCACTCCATATGGTTCATGTCTCGTCTGCCCGGTGTGTGCCTACACATACGAGTTTTTTCTGGATAAATGGTTATATACGACGGCTGTGCGGAGTCCTCAATCTCATGATCTGCGAAATGAGAGAGAAGGAGAAAAATTTGGGAAAGCTACTGTTTACCCACCGAGTTAAGTTACCAAGCTATTAGACCGACGTTGGTATGATAAGAGAAATGTATTCGTCGTAGTATTATTATATGTCTGTGTAATGTGTACACTCACGCCTCGCCTGCCCGCATGTCTACGAGGAACGAGGGTATCGTATTAAAGAATTTCTTTGAGACCCCTTTCCATTTTTTTCTCGGGAAATGGTCCACTAATACAACCAGGCAGACAGTTACATCGTAGCTATCCACTAAAACGAACATAAATGAAGACAGCAGGGAACTGGGATTCGCATTCAATTCTCTATTTCACAATCTAGTAGTCTCTGAGCACCTGGAGTTTGATTACAGAGGGTTGGATAGAGGCACAAACCCTAGATGTAAACGGACAGTTAAAAACGATCCGACTTTTCTATTTCCTGGTTCACTGGACTTACCCGGTAAACTCTCCAAAATCCAGTGGTAACCGAACTACTTGTCACATTCTAAAGAATGTACTTGATTATTTAGTAAGTTGGTCACTGATTTACCAACCATTCTTGTGATACAAACATCCATTTTTTTTCTTTGATGCGAAAAACAAGGACATTCTTCAGTATTCTTTATAATATAATATCAACTGACAACCCCATTAGATAAGGGATCTCATGTTAGCTCCTTGATGAAAGCAATAAAAGAATGTAGGTGACAAACTTGAATGTACCTTTGAGCAAATACTCTAAACACGACAAATGTGGGATGCATACAAACAAACTGGTTTTTAATCGAGCAGTTATAACCGAACCCTATGTTGTCACACAACACAATATCCTTGTGTTTCAACGTTTAAGATATCCTTCCTCTTATACCACAATATACGTGACATTAGGACACGCAAAATGTAAATTTCCCCATGTCGTCAATCCTTTCAAAACTAAAAAATATTCTCTAAGCCGTTTCTTGAGTTCATATCTTATACAATAGCAACCCTTGATAATATGCAAATTTCATCGATGCATAAAATTCATCTATTCACCAAGAACGTTTAGACAGGGTTTGTTATGAACTTGCAATTCTTCATGTTATTAGTGTTATGAGTATGAGAGTCTTATCGAATTGTTTTGTAATGTAGTAAGCAATTTGTTTTGTAACATGTGTGACCGTTGGAATTCCTCCTTCTAACAGATAACCCTATCTTTTCAAGTCAAAAAAAGCCGCTCCAATTGAAAAAATATGAAATACGTTTACTCTCTTCTGTATGCCCTTATCTATGATCAATAATCAAAGTGATCGCCGCCGGTCATTGATCCACTAGTCGTCCAAGAAAACTGTGGAGGTGATCTCGAAAGACCAAACAGCTTGACCTCACACAACAAGAGATATTGTATTAAAAATCGCACACACCCTGCCACTTTCGCAGTTAGTGCCAACGTGCTTGATAGTTCATTCATAGCAAAAAATTTCCCCATTTTAAAGTGTTTTCTTCGTTTAATGAGTGTATCTTACGTTCAAAGAAATCGAAACCATATGCCCTGCTCTTCAAAAGCACTAGTAAAAACAAACACAAAACAATTTACTTGTCAAGAGGCATCATACCGACAGTCGTGAGATTTTGAAGGAGAGCAAATCGACAGAAGAGCCACGCTTGTATTTGGAGGAGTCCTTTTCCTTACTCCCCTTCTTCTTCCCTCGCAACCCATAACTATCACTGACAGGTCGCTCCAATGATCTGGCCTTTCTTGAATGAGTAAACTCAAGTAGAAGCTCGTAACTTTTAGAATATGGTTGTAGAGACATTTTAAAAATATTTAAAATGCACTTCTTTCCACGAACTTGAGAAATAAAAGAATGAAAGGCGTAACATTGAATGGCTTGCGAATTAAAATCAAATTAACATCGAGTTTATTCATAAGGAAAAGAATCATGGCCATTCAGTAAAACACTAACTGACTCTGAGTGAGTGAATAAAAAGTATTTATTGCTACGCTGTTACTTCATTGCAATTTAAAATTCATTTTATTTGCGTGCACTTGCGTATATATACAAAAATTCTAGTTGTTGGTTATATCAATAAAACCTCAAGAACCAAAAAGGAAAAGTTGGTATTTAATATAAAAAAATTAGGCACTCTCATTTGAAAGTCTTACGTCAACACTCCTTAGATCGTAGAACACTGCCTACGCAAACTTCTTAGTTTTAGTCCAAAAACACACGTATAGAAAATCCAAGCAAACATTTTTATCACAACTGCTACATTTCCTTGCACTTACTTTGTCAGATATTAGCATTTATTTAAAAGTTTTCACAAGCGAACCACTATTTGCTTTAAGTGTTACCTAATTGCAGATATATACATTTTCAAGTGAGGCAATGCTCAAAGAGTGCAAGAGACTAGAGAGTTGATAATGAATGTATGAATATTTCATGCGATTTTGTTGACAGAGCTTTTCATACAAATGAATGAAGACTCGATCCTTCCGTATTTTAAACATCTGAAGAGGATTTAATAATGGTCAAGTCACTTGACTTACAACACAATCCACACAAGTGAAGTTTTATTTTATACATTACCGAGCTATCTAACTTTTTATAGTAATTCCATCACTAGAAGATAATTTGGAGCAGAATATACAACAGAACGTATACCTACCTATCTCATAGTTTCCCTATTCTTGTCAGCATATGGTCCACAGAGGTTCGTGTGAGGTTCAGGGGTCTAGCGCGGCGATGTGGTGGAAAGAGGAGCATTAACTAACATCAACAAACTCACTATTTGGCTTATCACTAAGCCTTGAAATACTCTCATAAATTATTTTTTAACTTCCCTTCTGTTCCCCTGTCAGATGAAAAAACGGAATATCATCTCTCATTTATTTCATATAATTCCCGTATTCCGCTTGTTCTGGTTTCCAGTGGTATAGCTACGTATCTAGGTAAACTGTTTACCCACCCTTATCATAAATATAAACTTTTGCTCGAAACTCGTCATCATCATCATCACCATCTCATTTCTCCACTGTCATCTCTATTTTCTTGTGCAATGATCTTACGCATGCATTTTTTTCTCATCTTACATTATAATATATGCATATAGGTATGTATAACATACTGTTTATTTTTATGCTCTAAAAAAGAGAGTCGTTTTCCTTTTCCCTCTTGCTCTCCGCTACTCGAAAGCTGAAGGAATGGCGTCGGAGGGTCTATGTTATCCCGTTCGAAAGATTTTTATAGCTGTTTTTTATGACTAGAGAGAAGTTTAATGGAAGGGAGATCGAGCGAAACTACTCACTCACTTGCTTACTTATTTAGAAAGGAAATGTCAGGAGCCATCATCATCATCATCAACTGTGATTTGACAAATGCAACGACACCGCAGGGATACATTCATTTTCGTTCAATTCTCCTCCACTAAGACAAGTATATAGGAGGAGATATGAAGAAAAAACGAAACTCATGGTAGTGGAGGCATCCATAATATCCTATCTTATCATGGAGCCATGTGCACATTAATATTATTACTAGAGCATAGGAAAAAGTGGCACACACTTACTTGCTCGCACCCCAACCACAATTTTCCAATATCGCAGATTTATCTCAAGGAAATAAACTTTCATAATGATAGCAATTCACCAGAGTGGGTATAGTACTTGAATGCGTGTAGGTGCGTTACGCGTAAAGTGTGTTCAAGCTAGTATGAATTATTCCGGGTGCTGTATATAGAATATGAAATGGAGAAGTCTGCAATGCGTATCCTGTATGGATAGCTGTATTTCATGCGTCTGCATTTTTTACTCTTTCCATTACTCCCAAACTGTCGTCGTAATTTATGCTATCACTATAACATATTTAATGGTTTGTTGTTCTTTTTGTCATCAGAGAGAAGAGTGGACGAGAGAAAGAGGAACAGGAGTTGAGTGCACTTCTCATAGCACAAGCTGTAAAGTCTCATATGGCACCACTCCACTCCAGAGACACAGCAATTCTTCACGATCGTCTATATGTTTTGTAAGACACATTTGGGCTACTTTTTTCAGATCCTCGTGTACGTCAAATAAAGTATATGCTTTGCGGGCACGTTCCACATATGTAATGTGTGCATTTTTTCTTGAGCGAATAAATAAATGAATTTCCAGATAGTGTACATCTGCTAGGGGTAGATAGACTGGGAGAAAAGGACTTGGAAAGTTGGGAAAAGGAAAACTAGCAGAAATCCGCTGGTCTTCTCTGCCATCAACGAAACCAATGCACCATAAAATGGTTAAGTCTTCTCCACATGTGGGGCTTTAGTTGTTCCTTGCTTCTAATACTGTTATAATAAGTAATGTAGAAAAATTGTCTTTTTTCTACTTATGCACATATGCAACGTATTCTGTCTTTGTATGATCTTAAGCATATAACCACTTGCGAATGCCATGTATGGCTGTCGCGCGGAAGAATTGAATGAGCACACGCTTTTACTCTTCAAGTCCGATATGGATGTTCCGTTTTCCTGTAGCTTATTTTAGAGAGACTCATTCCGGCCAGCCAACCATGCAAAAGATCCAGTTGCCATATACTCACACAGCACGAAGGAGCCAAGACGGCGCCTGCATCATTTCTAGCTGGTTTTTTCTTCATTTTATTTTCCCAACACGAACCCATCTACATTGCACATTATATCTTTTCCGTTCCGTGCATACCCTTGTGTATATCTGTGATGCATTAAGTATGTAAGGATAATTCTCTCGCTTTTTTGCTTTCATATTCCATTCCCCAACTTTTTACATTCCATCACTAACTGCAAAGATCAACAAACTTCAAAAAGGCAAAATTCCTTGCAAGAAAACTGACAATCTTTAACTGAACCCTCTCTCCCCTTTTTTATATCCAATTTTGAGTAAAGGAAACGATCGCTTTGTCAGCAATATACTACCCGATTGCGAGCATCTCCATCGTCATCAATTGAGTTACCAGAAACACACACAAACAATAAAAATGTGAATGAATGGAATCCATTCGTGAAAAAGGGAAGTACAGCTTTTTTGTCTTGTTGGGAGGATTTCGCAAAATGTGGCAAAACTTGCATTAGTTGTCTTCTTTCATGAAAATCTGCTTACTCCCAAGATTTGTTTTGTTGCAGTCCACCGAACATTATACTCAATTTCCATAATACTCAAATCTCTTTCAAACTCTATTTTGAATCCCATAAAGGGACGCAATACTTGTAGAAAAAAACATGTACATCAAAACTTGATTTTTTATCATTGGCTTGAAATTGAAAAACAATCTTACGAGAAAACATGAAAAATTACTAAAGAATTTAGATTAGTTACATTACATACCCTTCTGTAGATTTGCGGATTATTATTTTTAAAAAACGATCTAAACTCATCTGCCGCATAAAAAGCAATTTATTAGATACGCCTTAAAAGCCAAACCAATATGTCTCGCAACAACAATGATTTTCACGATAACATACAATCTGTAATGATACGCCTAATATGTACTCCTCCTGCCTCCCTGCTTGAGAAAAAGTGCACAACACACATTCACAAAATTTTACTGACAGACTGACTGAGTTTGCGACTTTGAGAACGAGCTCTCGAAAATCAACATTTTACAATAATGACCTTTGCCTCTCAGTACTTGATTACACCTTCTTCTGGCATGTTTACTTTCTTCTGTAGGTGATTCTTGTAAGATCGGAAATCAAGAGCAAGGTAAGCCATGTAATTGCTCTTTATATGCAACTACAATATACCTATGTAGTTGTTTGAGAGAAGTTGTGATTACAAAAATAAAAATCAGGACAATCACCGTCCACCACATATCGCACATTTTTTTCCCTTCTTCTTCACTCTTTCGCATCCGCTCAGCAAGATTGAATTGTGTAGTTTGAAGAAGCCAACAAGACGAACACGTTACGCATTAGCATGTTTCTTGTAGGCAGTGGTGGTGCTACTAGCCGGTCTTGTATCGCTTTTGTATCATTATTTATCTCCCTTGCCAATACAAGTTTTACCTACTTGAAGATTTTTTCACAGTCAACAATATAATAACCCAATAGCAACATAATCCCATAATAATAACATGTTTACCACCACTTGAGATACAAAATGATACAATAACCCTACAGGGCTTCCGTTCCTATCGAGTCAATGTGTGAAAATAAAACTTGAAGTGAATAAAGTTTACTCAATAAATGATGTTCGAAAAAAATCCGCTCTATCGTAAATTACTCGGTTACAAATATTCTCTTTGGTAAAGAGCAGTTTTTTGTGTCTACTTCAACTCGATCATTTCACTCTTCCAACCTCCTCCAACCCACACGATTTGCTCTCCTACAGTTTTACAAAAGCCCACACTTTGTAATTGCATATACATACATAGCAGTAAAAGTGATAAGATTTACGGCATACGGCTTGCAACCACTTTCCGCTTTGGTGTTCACTCGAGGGACTTGAACCATTTCACAAAAGAGATATTATGCATCCATTTATATTGTACACTGTACACTACCTATCATACTACCTATTCACAGATGAAAGGGTAAAAAAGTGTGCCAAAACCATATGAAAACTATTAGTGCAAAGAAATGGAATCTTATCGTTTCCGTTCAGACGTGGATAGGGATGCATTTCAATGCAAATTTAGTAACAATACTGCTAGTTTTCTCTGATACAATTAAGACATACTGCATGTGGTGTGAATGAGGGAGGAAAAGTTCTCAGTTGAAGCTTCATTGAATGCTAAAACAATGAATTGTTTAAATAGCTAAACACGAAAAAATGGCTATGTTTACATTTTAATGTATAAACTATGTTCAAGAGTATAGCTGAAAAAGGAGACTAATATAAGGAGCCATTATAATAATACCACTTGCTTAATTGAATAGGTTGCGGTGGTTGTCCAAATGGAAAAAAGTCAAAACAGCACACAATGAATACATCATGAATGAATCATGAAGTATGAGTATGTACCCATATGCAAATTACCAAACGAGAAATCTTCTTCGGGGCATATTTCAGCCACACTTGCAGTTCTCTTAATATAGCAAACAATGCATTGGGAATTTCTAGATTGTACAGATATGCTTGAAAGAATCAATCCTACTGTCACTTTTTATAGGAGAAATGTTCTTTGATGTAGACAGCTCTGAATGGTTGTATGTTTTTACAGCTAAAAAGTAGGTTTCACATTAAACCGCCTGAACAAATTATGAACATTGATTTTACAGTAATAATATACATTTATAGGATATTAAGCACCTTGTAAGATAATTGTTGCACGGGGTAAATGAAAGTTTCACAAGGAGGTGAGTTGTAAATCGAAAACAATGTTTGTTTTTTATTTGTAAAGTTCAAGGGAAAATTATAGATTCCGACGGTGATATGACTAATAATTTTTTCGAGTGGAAGTTGTAATTTTTAAAATAAGAATGAGAAAAAAACATGGATTTTTATAGGAGAAAGTATTCAAGGTTAAGAAGAGGATGTTGACAACTTTTACGACATCTCTACAACATTGAACTGTCAGAGAGGTGGACAGGTAGACTAAGGAATTTAGCGCGGAGAGTGTTACTAAATCATAAAGATTGTCGTAAACCTCCATAATTTAGCATACTCTTGACTCAAAGTTTTTGTGACGAGAAATTAGCGGACAACAGCGCAGCTAATGAAGGCTCTGGAAAGAAAGGAATTTCAAAGTAAGCTTGTACATTATGCCGTCTTCTTGATGAGTACTTGCCAAAGCTCTCGCCCACCCGTGATTCACTCTTGTCGAATGACTATTACTCGACAAATCCCGGCTGTACGTACAAGATGCTTATAGTTATATATTCATAAACGAACAAAAAACTCACTTGGTCTTGGTCATAAAAGGCAAAGCTTCATAATAATGATTACACTAAATAATAATAATGAATGAGCACATACATCTTTCGAGTTTCAGCCAACACTCCCTTTCCCTGTCTTTTGTTTATCTTAACTTGGGTAGTTAGTAATTAATGAGATTATTACTGAAGGAACTGGCAAGATTTCATAGCTCAATTGTTTCCTGCGGAGGTGTTACCCATAAAGCCTAAGCTAGTGCCATCTCAAACGTACCGAGTGGGATGGGACGCCGATGGAACTTGAGGATGAAAAAGAAAAAAAATAAATGTCTAAAGACTAAAGTGCACTTTGAAGAAAAGAAATGCCGAGGTTGTTCAGTTTAGCGACTGACGTATGTAAAAGTCACTATACGACATGGCTTTTCACAATGTGCCGCAAAGCCGTTTCGTTTCCTCCTATTCACAATCGGTTTGCGTCTCCTTTCAGCTGTAAATTCTCATATGCATTTAAAGGTCATCAAAGTCGTCTCCAACTTAATGTAATGTCGTCCTTTAGCAAAAAGTTTGTATACCTTTGGTAGATCCACCTTTATCCGTTCAGAGACTTTTTTTAAAGAGAAAAAAATCATATCTAACTTGATCAATACACAAGTCAAAAGAGTTTACAGTGTGACTATCCCGTTATTCGAGTTTACAATGACTTGGCGCAATATGATTTGCCGAAGAAGGTGGCTATTCAAATGTCGAAATGGATTTGAGCAGTCATACATTCGAAAGTCATATTTTCCTCATTGTAAGTGTAAGCCCCTCTCAATCACTCTTAATTTATCTTAATGTGAGATGCTGTGTAGGTCGAGGCTTTTTAATTGAAGTGAAATGACATTCATTCTCAGTCAGTTGGCTCGCGACAAACTTTAAATGAACTGTTGTCGCTCGCGAATGAACCAGAGCTGTAAAGTTATTCAAGTATCATCTTACCGTATTTTGATAGATTTGATTTATTCTTGGAAACTGAATTCATTTTTGGATGTGCTTTTACAGCTCATCGGTCACAGAAGTCTTTACATGAAGGGTGTCGTTGTTGGCATTCGCGGTCACGAATAGACGAATGTGTAAATGCACTGACGTACCTTTGTGGCGTTATACGTCTTTGCCAAATGAGTGATTCCTATCAACCATATAGATTATCACATTATTAGTCACTGTCGGTTAGAACGCATGGGAATCGTTGAATTGGTAACTTTGAAGCAATTCCGAAGACCAAATGACACAAATTCACCAAACTCATCACACTGACCATTGACCAAAACTCCCATTAACACAAATTATTGTGTAACCTGAGTATACAATTCGAAATTCAAGAACTTGTAATTATCATCATATATTCAAACACGCCATATTTTCTCGATGACTCGTTGCTTTCCCTAATTACATATAAGCCAGGGGATATTTGCGCATTTTATACACGAGTGGATAAACACAAGACGTCCATTAAACCGCCGTCGGCTTATGTGTGTAAATCATTTTCATGTATATTTTTTGTACAAAAAATTATTTTGCAATGACATTCGTGCAAAATTGCAAAGGAATATTTTACAACAAAAAATGTATGCAGAGTAAAGTTGATTATGAAAACTGTGATGATAATCAACATGCAAACATTCCTAGATACATACAAATCTAATGTATACATGCATCGCTGCATTTATTTGCGTTATCAAATGACACCCATCATAAAAAGAATTCCGTTATGTTCACCCTCCACACTGAGAAAGCAAAGCCAGTTTAAAACTTATGCCGTTGTTCCGGTGGGGTGGTTTTTGCCTTGGCTTTGTTCATTACACGGTAGTTATTTAGACACAGAGTGATATTGTTTTTACTACGAAACCGGCCAAGAATAAAAGAATAATAGTGAATTGCATCCTCACATGTCTCTCACATTTCATTTAATAAGCAGATACATAGGCATTCTTTTACCACCCACATGAACCAACGCTAAATAGAAAAAATATATATACTAAAGATTCCGTTGAAAACGGCAATGGGTTAGGAAGGCAGCTAAAAGATATATACTTGAGGGAAGTTCATATTTGCTCGCACAAGCCTAGATTCATGTAGAAATACCTACACAAAACGTGATGAAGGAAGTTCAATCCTTCCTTTTGTATCCACGGGCAAATCTCGTTGTATGTTTTTTCAGACTTTTGATTCTACAAATGAAGATTTTTTGTAAAAATTCCCTAGATGGGTCACGAGGTAAAGCTTTTTTCTATAAACTCATTATTAACATGTTTCCTTTCACCGCATAAAGGAGTATAGTACTTCTCGTCCTGTATATGTTCCTGTAATTAAAAAGTACGCGAGTGAGGACAATAATTGCTATAAAAAAATCGAAAAGGATCTCGTGAGCATCATTATCAGGTAACATTTACTATTATGAAAACTGACTGGGTGATAATTACTTGAAACGGACAAGCTCTTTTCACAATTTTTCCTACGTACACAAAAGGCAATAACTTTTTTATTGAAGCCTTGAGGTTAAGAGAACAGGGGAGAGAACACGGAATATTTGAAATGACGTTTGCTTAATGCCAGCTGCTGGCTTCGAATCATCGTTAAAAGTACATGCAACAATTTACAAAAATCCCAAAAATATGAAGTAATACATATATCAAGAATTGAAAGAAAAATGCAACTCATGTATATTTTTAATTGTATAGCAAATACCAAAAATGTATTTAAGAAGCCGGCCATTTCGTGAGCCACGCATAAAAAGTAATGATATGTAGTTTATATAGAAGGGAAATCTTGCTAAATGTTGGTAGTTAAGCTACTTGATTTCCTGAAATGAGGGAATTAATGCTCATTTGATATGCAAATCATCATCAGTTGAGGATGGATAATGACAAGAGTGAGTGCGAGTGCACCCATTTTAACATGCAGGTTGGTATGGCCAGCATAATATTTTACTAACTCACATAATACATGTTAGATTTAAAGGTGTATATTATATTTTGCCTAGCTTGGTTTGTAGACACTTATGATGAGGGCAGCAGTTTTCTCAACGATTTTAATTGGAATCTACACTCACACATATGCATAAATATGTAAACGCATATTATGAAAATATATGGTTCCTTTTCCCTCTTATATTATACAGCGAGAAAAGGATGTCCTGTCTGGGCATCAATTTCCTTAATTTTGCACGGAATCCATTTAGTAGTAAGTAGCTGATACCAATCCGTCATTATATTATTTTGCTTAGTCCACGTATATCACCATCAGAGACGCACGCTAACTCGATTACAGTGTTTACAACTCGGCCGTTTAGTTCAGTTTGTAACGATTCACATGCCATGGTATGAGGAAGCAAAAATGAAAATGAGTTTGAGAATCCTTAAAAGTTATAAGGATGTCTGATGATGCCGACGCCAGAAAATAAAAATCTCATAACGTACCTAGTCACACAGTCGCATATTGCGCTTATAGAATTATAGCTGTATGAAAGATATTTAAAAAAGGCATCATCTATATGATACAAGCATGCCAGCTGCTGTTGCTCTATTTTACCAACTTTCCATTCACAACAGTCATTATCATTGTCATTAGCTTACGTATGTGCAGGTATTCGTCTAATAAGCAAGATCAAGCTTAATACATTATATCATATCGGATGATGTGAGCTAGAGATAATGTCCGCTTCGCTGCGTGAATGAACGCTCAATCCTAAAAAATATTGTACATGCGAGCAACTCTTAGTATATTTTTATTGTCCATGTGTGTCGTGAGAAAGGAAAAAAAGGTTTAAAAGATTCTCTTCATTGAGCTATTGAAACTGATACCAGGAGCCAAAACGACATATGCATATTTTAGGTATCCGTATTGACTACAAATATGGTTGATGAATGCCTGTTGCTCTCTTTGTTCAACGTGACACAAACCCAAATGAAAGGAGCAAATGGAAAATGTGGATTCAATGTGAGTTTTTCAACATCCAAATGTATTTTCCTTCCTTTTAAACTTCACGAAATGCACATCCGCACATGCACATGAAAGTCTCATGTGGTCCGTGAATAATACACGGAATCCACGTATACCCTAAACCAACGTCACCATCAACGTAACGAAAGTAAAAGAAAGAAGATTGACGGGAAAAATTTAAAGCGTCACTAGGCTATTTAAATGGTCTTACCCTGCTTTCCAGTCGGAGTCTCATGACACCCATATAAAGTTTATCCAGGGCTAAACGTAAGAGCAATAAACTGTACTAGAGTTCCAAGGAGAAATCCTCCTTTTTAACAAATTACTCTTGGTAGATACAAGATAAAATAAGTTTTGTCCAATGTTTTAGCTTCACTTGGTACATAATTTGCTCAAAATTCAAATTGAAGTATTTTTTCAAGAGCAAAACTGTAAAAAGCCGTTCACGCACTTACATCAAGTGAGAAATTGTATAACCTACAAAACACAGTTGGAACTGTCAAGAATTTCACACGGTGAAGGATTTGGAAACGTCCCAAAACTGTTTGACTGCTTCATTTCGCTGATATACAGTTGCATAATATGATACACCCATACGTTTATATGTATCCACGTTCTCACTGGTAAATGGATTACAGGGTACGTATCTTGAATCTAGAGCAGTCCCAGACAGAGTGTCTTTTTATCAGTGATACACACAAACACTCACCCACTAGAGGTGACTTATTTAAATGACCTATTCACAACCACTCACATTCCTTTCACCAAACCCTTCATCACAATCGCACAAGGCTGAATAAAAGTCTAATTATAAGAACATTGGCTGGGTTTGACCCTTTAATGGCTGTGAATTATATATAAATATGATCCCATTTCAGACCCATAAATATATACTAAAATATCAAATACACGGAAGCACGGAGCATAGGCCAACTAGGCTGACAGTTATTATCGGTTTTTGAATAATTACTCTTCTGGAAAGTCTAGGAGGGTGAGTTGAGGGAACCGTAATGTATATACTTGTTTCATTAACGTTTCCTACACTGCATAAAATCCCTGCATATGTGCAAGAGGCAGAACTGTTCAGCTGGGTTCTTTTTAACTGGCTTGCTCTTGGCCAAGATATCTTTTTCCCTTTTCCACTTCCAAATTTTCATAGAGCCTGCATGAAAGCAGATGTTTAGGATTGTTCACTTTTATAGAAAAGAGCAAGCAGCTGGTTGGGGCAAGAAACTGAAAAAAAGTTTTCATTCAAAATCCACTTCCTAGCTTTGGGTGTTGTATGTATAGTTGCCGACTAACAATAATACCACCACAATATCAAATTGTAACGGGTGGTTCGTTATCACTTCCATTTACAGGAATAGAACAACTTTCCGCACTTCTTTCATATGCACCAGAACACCACAACTGACTTCTCACGCAAAAGTAGCTATATATATATATATTCGCAAGTGAAGGAAAGCCTTTTCTTGTTGCCTTTAATAGGAAAAGAGAAGGCCCACCACCATATCACGAAAAAAGGGTTGCACAGTGTAAAAACGCAAACAACGTATTACTCCTGGCATACAGTTCTCGAAGAAAAAAATGCCAAAAAGTAAGTAGTGCTCACAAGAAGGAATTTTCTTCGAGGAGGATTCTGCATTCACAATTTAAATCTATTGTCCCACTATCCAGAGCCACATAAAACGCTACTTTATTTTCCCCTTCTTTTGCATACATGACGAAAATCAGTTTCTCAGAGAGAGAGAAGAAGAAAAACTTTGCCTGACAAACAGTCTTTGTGAGTATTTCTTGTTGCTGCCAACCCTGCACAAAAATTTCACAATTGCACACGAAAACAGAATCCGCAAATAAAGTGCAACTCGCAGTAAATAACGTCCTCCCAGAGGGGTTTTCTTTAAAGTGTAATTGATTTTCTTCGCAACACTATTGTTCATTCCTTGCAAATATTAATCGAGTCGATGAAGGAAAACGAAACAAGTTGGTGGAAAAATGTAAGGATTTAGGTAGCCTACGTGGGCATAATGTTTACAGTGGGGAAGTGTGAAAACCCTCCTTGCAACACTATAGCTTTCAAAGAAGATCTCCGTAGACAAGAAGACGTTTGCTCGATAAGATTCTCAACGAACAAACGAACGTACGCAACGGATAGAGCTCAAACAAGAGTCAACATTCAACTGAGCTCATCCGGCACATTTACGCTTCGTACAGGGTGTTGCAGTGGAGAGCTCATGTTGCTTTTGCTACCAAGCACTACCACCACCATAAAGCCATACACATAACATTAGGATATACACTAACGCGTGGTGGTGGATGGGAAGACAGATGCTTTATAGTTGAAGTTGGAATGGAAGGGGAAAAGGGCCGCTGGCTCTTTTACATTGTAATGGTACAACACTCACATGCTGGGTTCTCGCGTCTACACCTCATTCTCAATATAAGGAACATCGTAGAACGTTATTATTGTGCTCTGCAGGCTCTCTGCATTTTTTGCTGGGTCTCTTTAGCTTTTCATCTTATCATTTGCAGAGCGTTCTTGATTATATGAGGATTGTCTAAGATTTGAGTAACATAAAGGGAGAGAGATATAGAATGCGAGTGTAAAAGTTAAAGACAAGGTAGACAATTCTTTTATGAGTTATCCCCAAGTTTCCTCATCAATACGAAACGTACTAGTACCTTTATGAATATTATGTTGATAGGGGAAAAAACTTTTTTTTGCTGGTTAGGAACCTTTGTCAATATTTCGAAGTCTCAGAGGATAAAAATAAACATGCTAGGCTACATGGAACAACTTTTGTCATTTATGAAATCTCCAAAAAGTTTGAGAGGAAACGAGAAAATGTAATTACTTGAGTGATCTTTCTATTGAATTTTCTTTTCTCCACAGTTGCATTTAACCCCTTTCTAAGTTTCGTTTAATTTTCGATTGTAACCTTTGTATGGAAGTGTATTCAAATCTTGAGATGGGTAAATGTTAATTATAATGAGATCTTGGTAAAGTAGTTTCATAAAATATTTTTGTCCAATTCAACTGGAAAGTGTGCCAGACATGAGTCTTATATTACAGTAGATAATGTTGTAATTTTCTAAGATGTAAAGGAAGTTGCTCAACATAAGATTCCCTGAACAGCACTCAGCTTTGCATCAGCATTAGAAACCTATTATATTTCCAGGGGTGGATTGGCAGAAAGAAGAAATGTAAATACTTGGAATACTGCTTGCTTCATTATTTGCTTGGATCATGAAGCGAATTTAAATAGACTTTGTGTAATAGGCCTACTTTTGTCAAGAAATGTTGATTGAAATGTTGTAGTACAGGCAAATTGCTTTCAATTCTAGTAACAAGCTATTTTGAAATCCGATAAGCCTATGTATATCGTTTCCGCAGTCGGTAACGTCCCTATTTGCGTGGGTCTCTTACAAGAAAATTATGAAATAGTAGCTATTTACTTCACCAGTATGGGATTCATATTGCTCAAGAGTTTCAGAGAATATTCTCTTGCACAAACCAACGCTACACATTACAAACATGTGCCATCCAGATGCTGAAGTCGCAGACAGGTCTTACGCTCCCAATATCGATAATACGGTTAGTATATTGGTTCTTTGTGGCGCAGCTATGAGTTCACTCATAATTGAAACAAAACTATTGTGGAAATGCAGACTGGTATTTTCGGCTTTGTGAAAGTCCTTTCCAAAACAGACGGATAGTTAGAGCGAAAGCATTAAATTTTCCCATACCTAATTGGCGAACTCAAAAGTTATTATAGTTGGAAAGGAGCTCGTGGATTTTTAGGAATAACTGGTACGGGTTGAATTCCCAATAAATTGCATAACCGTCTGCATTACTTCAAATAACCAAATTTGAAATTTAATGTACAGGAGGACGCTTGTGTATGGAAATATGATCACAAGAAAAATTCACAGAAAATTTCTTGTCATGTAATAATATTTTACGAAGAAAACTTTCAGTCCATCACATCACGCCACCTTTAAGTCGAACGTCCACGACAAGTGAAACAACAAAGCCAAATTTCCAGCGGCCAGCAACACCCCTTTCAGCAATCACGTTGAAACCAGCCCACATACTATGTATGCTATACTACATAGTATGGTCTGGAGAAATAGTATGAATAATAAAGTGCATTTAAACTGCTCACGAGGCAAAGGATGATTTTTGCTAGATCAAACAACTTTGCAAATTTCAGTTCACTAGAGCCTTAAAAATAGCACAGATACGCCCCCTGGTTAAATTTGACAAGGTCATAAAACCGGGAAAAGCCAACCATGCATTTCAAAGATCTACAAATGAAGCGACACGTGACACACTAGTTTTGAAGGATTTTTTCCCACTAAAAATGGGGAAAAATACGTAGTTCATTAGAGCAAGGTAAATGACAGAGTTTTTGTCAGAAGTGAAAAAAGTTTTATACGTCCATTGCGTAAATAAATCGAAGTGGAGTACATAATTGGAAAATGGTGATCACAATGGGAAACAAATTTAAAATGATTGTGAGTTATACTGAAGCTTCTACTTTTGAGCTTGCATTGACGAAATGGTAAACTACAACTTTTACAGTCATCCATCATCCTTTGTAGTCCACATAACTTTATCTTCTCCGTAGTGAATTTTATGTAAGCATTGGATAATACGCGATCCAGATCCAGGGATGATCACGTTTAACGCATTTTAGAAGAGAATTAGGTCTCACGTTTTTGGAAACGTTTTTAACTATTTTGCTAGTGCTTTCTTCCCGAGAATTTTCTACAATGACACTACATGATTTACATTTCATTCCAGCTTGATTTACCAATTTGTTTACGAGTAAAGTAGTGCCTATTGTGAAAATTAATTATGTTACTGGTAAGGTCGTCATATTTTAGTACACCAGTTCAAACGTGTTGACATCATTATGATAAAAACCGTGCACGTTTGACATTTACAAAGACATACACAAAAGGCTTGGCCCTGTTTCTCATTAAAGTAATTAACATATCGCTCTGCCCGCTGACAACTGTGGGACAAAAGGGTGGTGAAACCTACAGGTAAACACAGCTTTTATCACATTTGATTTTCATCAACATAAGTTTACGTGTTAAGTCCCCTTTACCCATTTACCAGTGTTCGCTTATTCTGCATCTGCACAATGGGAACTACGCTTTCGTGTCAACCTATCAGCGACAAAGATACGAGCTGAAAACATTCTCAAATGACAACTTTCATATTCCTCACCCTACTGTGCACTTTGACTTTGGATGAATGCAAACTTTGGATGATTTTTCATTCGGACAATAACCTTGAGGTCGAAAAGGAGAAAGAACGAATGCAAAATCAACAGCGTTTCCGATAAAAGCATTGCTGTGTACAACCACTTTTCTCCATTTATTTAATCCACCATCCAGCAATTTCAATTAGACAAAGTGCAATGTATTCATGAGAACTCTAAAGGAAACTTTCTGGAATTTCACAAGTTATTCCAGGTTTTAAAGTAACTACACCGCCTTTTATTTCATGAAAGACAATGGTGCATTGTGTATTCTGTTTATATTTACTCCTGACACAACAAAACTATACTTCCCCAATTGTTGGCAAGCTTTCTTCCAGATAATTTTCCCACAACTTGTACCCTTGCGCTTGCAGGGATTTGACAAGATGCTGTCTCTAACCGGGGAAATCGGACACGGTTCACGGAGCAATAGGTGGGAACGGAAGTTGCCCATTTCAATCGTGGGAAATATTATTCATGCTGACTACGTATGTAGTGTAGTCATTATCATCCCAATTGAAACCACTTTTCTGATTGGCAGCAACACAATCTCGCTTTTACCAGAACTCATCCAGTGTGATACACATGTTCTTTTATATCCATATATACTGCTAAGCAAGTGGCAGTTGTTAAGATAAAATAATTACAGCGATTTCGTTGCAGGCTAATTTCACCTCGACGAAGAAGAGTCTTCAGGAATAGTTGTGTGTCTATCAAATATATACTTACAAGGGGTGATATGCTCATCTATTATTTTATGTATCGCAACAGCATCATCTACCCTCCAACATCATTTCACTCTCACATGTCGGTTGCTACTTTTTTCTTACAGGTTGAAGCCATAGGCAGAACTTGTCGTGTGTTTGACTTTAATAGCTTACAGCAATATCATGAATATTCACATCGGACAGGCAACTTTTTTGACAAGAGTGTTTACAAACTTCCTCTCATCGTATTATCTGAGCCCGTAGAAATGCGTCAAGTACTAATAGGATCATGATACCATATCACATTCATTCCCCATTGACGTTGAATCATCAGTCATCTAGTCATAAGTCGAAAGAGCACTAGCGAGCCATTTATAAACAGAGCAAGTTACATTCAGGCGGATAAAGAGTCTTGACAATCTTTTTTTACGGAATTAATTTACCGCGAGGGAGCCCATTCTTACTCTCTCCTCATCCTATACCCTCGTTGATTCCAACGATAAACTCATATGTCAACTTGGGGAAAAGCTGAACAACAAATTTAAGATTCAACTGTCTGTATGTATGTCTGTCAGCCAATCAATTTGCATCTAGTTGGCAGAACATCAGGATAATAATAAGCTTACATTAGGTAAACTGAGCAGAGAGGAGTAATCACGCTATACTTTTTACTGTAAGTTGAAGAAAAAAATCGCCAAAAATTACATTTGGATGTTCCAACGACCCCACGAAAAAAATCAAATTAAACCTGCTTCCTTCCTAATATTTTTTGCTGTCCATAACCTGAAACTCAGGTATGTAAAAACCAATATATTGTGTGCGGTGGAAAAAAGGAAGAAAAAGTATATCTTCAATTCTCATAGTTGATTAGTGTGGAAGTGTAATGTACTACAATGGATATGCACGTTTGACTCACAATTGTTGTCTTGAGTCGCAGTTGCAAGACAGTAGTAGTTGCAGTGTGCACAGCAGGACTGTAGGAAACTTTTATTGGAGACATCAGAATACCATATCACGTACGAATATCCCACATTATGCACCCTTGGAGTATTACACAAAGCCTCAGTACGCAGCACATCCTTCCTGTCTTCCTCTCCCACAGACAAAGAAGATTGGTTTCGCAATCGATTTATTTCAAACGTAACGTATAGGTTTCTCAACATCACCATAACTTGTCACGTCCCTCTATGCAAAATGAATAAAATCGATGCTGATGTAAAAGTCAATTTTGCATGAGTTTAAAACTGGTTTTTTTCCCTGGCTAAGACTCTTTTAGAACCGAACCTTACCTAACCAAATTCTATATCATATAGTGCCTGTCCATCAGCATGATTTTTTTTCTAAGAGAGTCTTTCACATTACGTGCTACATTCCTTCAAATTCCTCCAAGTTAACTGCACGATTGTGATGAAATGAGGTAGACGCATGTGAGCGTCCTGTATAGTCGTTCCAAATTCATTGTTTTCATGAGAATCATCCCTAATGGGTTTCAATACACCGACCACAAAGCTACTCTCCTCGTCAAGAAAGAAAATTGTCAGAATCCTGTTCTCAGATATATTTCACTAATCCACAAAACTATGCTGACGGTTGATGAAATTTCAGCTGCACGAATAGAGACCAATAATGAGAGTACACTCACCCATAATCATTGAGCTAGCTTGCATGCACAGCTGCAGATCTTAAAAGTTTGACTCCAGTGAGAATGGAGAGAAGCGTAATACCCCATTAATAATGAAGTGTTGATGTGCAATATTGTATATATGTAATATATCACCTTTAACGTTTTATATAGCTCTAAAGAATAAAAAAGTTCCCCATCGAAAGTTGTAAACTGTGTTCATGAACCTTTCACCAAGTCTTGGGCATGATTTGAAATAGTCAAACTCTATGTGTGAAGGCAGAGAAACATGACATATTGAACCCACTAAGCTAAAATAGGAGCATAATGGACAGTGTGAGAAGAGCTGCGAAAGGGCTTATACTTTTGCTCTGTATATTCACTTCGTACAATGAAGTCATTCGGTTGGTGCCATTGATCCGGATTTGCTGGCGGCTTTTCTACATAATGGGCTTGACTTTAGAGTTTTTGGACATCAAGATCTTTACTTATGGTGCTTTTCGAATCATTATGTGGTTAAAGTAGTGTATCCCTTCGCAAACCTAAACCTCAACAGTGGATTTGCCCCGATGGGGTAAATACACCGAACTGTTATTCTCAATCTGGACAGCGATGAAATACGGCAATGAGTCTTTCACATCTAGCTATTTACTCATGTTTCCTGAACTGACCGAGGATTGCTCCCTTACTTCCATTTCGAATAAAAACTAATCCATATCTAAACTATGTAAGGTATCATTGGATACGTATGTCTGCATTTCCGAAGTTACACATCTCATCTTGATCATCATTCATCATCATGTTGTACCTAAAAGCTTCTAGTATCACACCCATTCTCACATTCTCAGTTTGTACAGCATTGTCAGTATTCTCTTGCGAGATGGTTCAATCCTTCTAGTGCAGAGGAAGTCCATTTTCATTTCATGTCATGTAGCGAAATGGTGGTCTTATCTTGAGATAACAAACATCTTTACTTTCTCTCTCCTGTTTTGCAACAAACGGATGGTAATACGATTAGAGAGATAATAAAAACGAAATGGTCACCTACAATTATTACAAAGCAGCGAATTGTAAATGTATTCTACTGACGCAACCTATGTAAACCCCAGTCAACACAACTAACTGTACTATAATTCTAAGCCTAAATAATAAAGTCAACAAAGCGCCTTTTTTCTTCCACATTCCCTTTCTATCTTTCCGTTCTCGCGTACAAGATCTCTGCCTTTCTATTCATTACGTGTGATTAAAGTGAGTAAAGAAACTGTTGGTGTTGATTGATTCAGAAGGAATACGGCAGCCATGACCATGTATGCGTTATATATGTGCACGAACGTCATATTTAAACTAGGACACAACCACTTACTTCTGATTTATTGCTGCTTTAGTTCCACTCTTCATGTTTTCCATTATCTGTGACAATCATTTATTGCAATTCATCATGAGAAGGGATACAACAGCAACTGGTATGAATGAAATGAAATGTGGCAATTCTGAGACTCGGAAGTTAAAAGTATATTATTCCTCCCAAGTAAATACGCTCACTAGTCAATTTTATTTATATCTTAATTTTCCTTCTTGCTAACGTTGCAGAATAAGCAATTCACACTTTATACATAGTCTCGATTTTCCATTCATTCAATTATTTTCTCATTGTAAAGTTGTTATAAACACGTAATCTGAGAAACAGCCCTATTTTGTTCACTACTATATTTAGTGCTGGTCATTTAACTACATATATAGTCTTCTTCTTTGCACTATACCTAACTGAGATGTTACTGTGTTATTTTTTCTCCAAACACTAATCATATCAATATGTATTTGAAAACAGGATTCAAATGGTTAACTATTTTTATATACTTAAACGTACTCATAATCAACAATAAATGCATGTTTACGCCCAGATATTAATTAAGTTTTACTAACTTTGTTTTAATAGTCATTTCAAGTGGATACTCCAACCCAATAGGATTTTTTGCGCTCATAGATTTTTCACGATTTTGAACTTCGAAGCCGAAAAAAATCGAATTTGAGTCTTAACATTACATTACAGTACCAGATGTCGAAATCGTGAAAAATCTGTAAGTTCAAAAAATCCTATTGTGAACAAAATATATAAATATAATATATGTATTATAGCCCAGGCCATACGTATGTACACAGATTCATTGGTTTAGAACATAGTTTAATTAAAACTGAAGAGTAGTTATTTTAAATGTCTGTTGTGCCAAGCATTACGCAATTTATGCGATTCCATGAGATCATGAGATTTTTTGAGGTCGCTCACGAACGCAGTATACTCGCTGCAAGTGCAACCCACTCGAATTTTTATGTCGTTGCCTGCTCTCTAGCGGGGTATAGTAAAACTAGCAGAAGTGAACAAAGACAAGCTTGAGTGAGAGTAGCATGTAGTTTACCTGAGTGAAGTACGCGTTCTGAAAATTGTATACAGTACACTCGTTAAACATCAAACATTATTTAAACATTTTAAAAATATTTAGTATTATAGGAGACATTTTTGGGCTATTTAGAGGATTTGCAATATATTTATAGAATAAACATACAATATGTAGTATTCTTTGAATTTAACATTAGATTCAATTTATCTTATAAAATAGCTACTTTCCAACTACGTTCTAAACTAAAAATAAAATCCCATACTTATTTTATAAAAGTTTATGCGATAAGCTTATGTAATTCCCAAGATGATTGAAAAGGTACATAATTTATTCATCTTCGATGTGTAGCATCTCACTCAAGTAGGAATTTTGAATATATTACATAACCCAAGTAAACGGTATACTTTCGATTTCGCCATGCGCATACTTTTTTCCATTAGCCACCATAAAATCCTCGGAGATGCTTATACGAAATTTTAATGATGTGCATTGAATCTACCCGGAAAATCCTATTCAAAAGAGTGCCTGGTGTATGGATTGCCTGGCAATATAATGACATTGCTCAAAAGAAGTGTGGAGATGAGTCTTTGCTACTTTGCTTTGTAAACTTTCTTCTTTCAAGAATCACCAACTTTTGAGCATCTTGACTTACTTTTCGTTTCCCAAACTGTTACAGCATAATAATTACCAAGGAATGATCAAAATTAAGGTATAACATTTTCGAGGAACTTAGCATAAAAGTGTGAATAAGACTGGAAAAGGTGCGCCTTTGTAAATTCGCCTAATTTTACAGGAGGATGATAAACTTTAATCACATTTTGTTAGCAATCTTCCGACACGATCCAAAGGAATACCATGTATTTCCGCTCTCATTCGTATGCAATTATTTTCATGAACTCATAAATATCATCATGAAATCTTTATGATATTCTAGTGGAGCCAGAGTTGAAAGCAAATTCGTTAGAATTACAGCCACTCATCTCAGGTACATCTACCTACACTTCATTTCATCACGCACCTCTCAACTAACTGGAAGAGTTTTTCTAGAGATCTCTTTACAGAAGCTTCTGCAAAGGGCAAAAATATCTTAATTATTATGATATGTAGATATGAAGGCTTACACTACCTGAAAATCAACTATGCGAACCAGTAAGTGGATTAGACGGATAAATTTTTCTCGTAATACGCGTAAAACAGCCTGCTGGCTGAGCCGAAGATCCCAGGCACCAGGTCCCAAATAGGCACTTTTTTCAAGAAACTCGCTCAACTTATAAATTTTAATCTTTTCATCTTCAAGCACCATAAAAATATCCTACCTTATTTTCAATGAAGCTGTGATGAGAGACCCTAAGGACGAGATTATTATGAAGGATTTCACGCCAGAACGAGAAGCTTGTGCTGAGTTTTTTGCACGGTTCCATCCCACCCCTAAACTTTAAGCTACCAGCCCACCCTCACGAATTCGATGGAGAACACCAAAAGGTAGAAACCACTTCAAGTTTAACTTCTACCTTAAGACCTTAAGATGTAGAAAATCACTTCAATATAACCAAAAGCCTTACGAAGAGCGCCTTAGGTAAGATCTATACCATGTTTATATTTCTACCTACACTTTAGTATGACTGATGCGTTCCGTAATTCAATTGAACACGAAAAGTGGATAAAATTCCTATAAGAATTAACTACTCGGAGAGTTAAAGCCAGCAAGTCAGTAGCAATTCCATTTCAAATTTTATTAAGCCTCCACACACCATACACAAACATATTTCGTATCGGTACTATCGGTTCGATAGGGAATGTTTCCTCATACACCACAGAACTCTCAGAAGATCTGCTACATCCGTTGGTTTTGCAAGGCTACTGGAAATCACTATCTTTTTACATTTCATTTCAATGCCACAGGGGTATTTATGTGAACATTACATAAGAGATGTACTTCAGTTTTCAATATGTTTTAGAGGGTTATTTTATCCCCAAAATTTTCTGGATTCCAACTTATTGAAATTTTGAAAGTCACTTGATATCAACGCATATATTCCGGAAAATACCATGTCTTGAGGTCTTTCCATTATTTGATATGAAATGAGCAAATGGATTTTCACAAAATTTCACACTTACCAGGATCTTTTCGGCGGATTCTCGTCGACTCGCTACATTCGAGGCTGCAGCAGAGTCAAATGACGATCGATGGGAGGAGAGGGCTTCCATATTTTGATTGTTGCTTTTCCTAGAATAGATAAACAAAGACACATGTATATTACTAACCTTGCAAAAAGTATGGAATATTTTTACATGAACTGATTATTTGTTCTTTGCTGGTGGGTTGATTAATGACAATATTTGTCTTGTAATCATGAAAAACATATTGAGCCAAGTTTAACTGGTTGTATGTTGTTTACCCAGCAAAGTGCCATAACAAGTCTCCATACAAGTGTCCACAATTAAAGTAGAAAGAATGTCGAGATGTCATATTGCACAGATAAGGTTTTTCACTATTAATGGAATGGTGTCGATTTTATGTTTGTTTTCTATTGAAAACTTGCTCCTAATCAAGTTATCCTTTAATTAATATGATTGCCATGTGGAATAAGTAGGTTCACTGCACTTTGTTTAATTTTTTATCTAGGTTATACGCCTTGTCGCCGACTTGTCAAAGTATGATGATGTCATTCCAATTTCCATATTGATTCAATTTAATAATTAACGAAGGAAATAAAACCACTCGTATAGATTTTATCAAACAACTCTCATTTCAAAGTTTGTGGAGGAAATTATTAATGGAGCCCAGTGACAGGAACTTTACGATAGCTCATTGTTTGATTGGATTCATGCTGAAAAACACAGTGTCATGCTAAACTAATTTTCCAATCACAAAGTAAAATCCCAGGTGGACAACTAAAGCATTCCAAAGATGAAATATTCATATCATTATTAACCACATACGTCCACACAAAGTCATTAGCATTTCTTGATGTTTCTGTACTAGCGCATATGACTATGACCCATGAAGTAAATGATATCAGTTATCTCCTCAAAACCATATTACGTTACATCCATTACTATCTTTGCGTATAGACCCAAAAGCAAATTTGGAGCATGTCAAAGTCATATACCTAGTTACAAGTAAATGCGCGTTTTACATTATATATGAATACAATATAACTTCAACATTTTAGAAAAAAAATATGATAGCCACAGCTAAAAATTCATAAAGATATTTTTTCAAAATATTCATATTTTTGGTTTCACAGCTTCATAAAAAATTGGGCTATTTTAACCATTTGTGTCAAATCCAGGCTTTCTTCCTCACGTAAATTAACCTTGTAGCATACTTTTTCTACGAAAATGTCATACGCAAAAAATGAATACTTCAAGTTTTACTCGTTAAAAAGTTTCAACAATTTCTAGCCAAAGGCATAAGGTCCATTTCAGCTTTAAAAATC
>JAHZNA010002803.1:0-11012 GCA_027743935.1 Sinodicranocentrus sp. ZH6 | reverse complement strand
AGTGATTTCCATATTTTTCTGCAGCACAAGTTTGAAAGTATCTTATTCCAGTTTTAGAATGAGTCATAATGTAATGCCATAATTTTTAAAGGTGAGCATGCAGTCCCAGCAATAATGAATATAAGGGAAAATTAAACAAACTAATCTTGAACAAAAATTTACACGCGTTCTTGAAAATTGCTCATCACACCAGCTACATGGTTACTTAAAATGTGAAGACTTATTGGACTGTTCGCCATCTCAATATCCGAAGAATAAAAAAACAGTTTGTATGCTGAATGTGCGTATTTTCATGGAAGAATTATATTAAAGACTGGGTGACCTTTGCCGTGTGAATAAAATTCTGGAATTCTGAAAACCTTGATTTTTATCAAAATTTAGAAAAGAAAGATGTATCTCTCATGTGCGTAGTTTTTCACAATTTTTTAAATTCTTTTTCGTTCAGTGCAGTTTTTATTTTTGTAATCAATTTATTTTAGATTTTGTGAGAGGCACCGCATCGCGATGAGAAATCTTATCTAGTTGGGAAATGTGTAAAACAGAAAAAAATTAGCAGGTTTGTTTACCAATGACCAGTGTCGAAATTTTTCATATTTTGTGTTTTTATGAAGGAAGTATTTTCCATTTCATTTGCTGACAATATGTATTCCAAAAGTTGCAGTGCGAAAGGCTCAAGGAGGATGCAACACCAATGGCAATTTGACTTCTGCAGCATCCAAAATCCCAATAATATAAACCTTTAGCTATTTTGTAAAATTTAAATAGTAAACCTATGATAACTAAGTGTTAGTTTAAAAGAATTTTGGATTTTCTTGCTGACATGTGTTATTATTATTAGTTTTAATTTAAAATGCAGCTTTGATTGCAACACAAAGCGTATCATCATTAAATCCATATGCGATGAATGATGGTTAAGTTATATCGTGAACGTCAAATTCCTTAGAATAGGTATGACGTTTTAAAATGACTGACTGTTAAAATGGTTTAGTTTAGTTTAGTCATACAGAAATAACATGCTGAATTATTGTCCATCACAGGAAAACTATTTGAATTAGAATCGCTTAGAATTTTTGCCTGATTACGAATTCCAAATTGTTTGGCTTTTGTGAAGAACTACAAACAAGACTTTTTGGCAAAAGAAAAGCACACTTACTTGGAAAGTGTGCGAGGTGCCGATCGAGTTACGGCTAACGAAGTACCATTTCTAATGTATTTCCAAGCGTAGATTAGGAAACCAAAATCCGAGTGTACTACTGACGTTGTAAAACCATGTGTGTAAGCGTCCCCAATAAGTTGTTTTGAACCTTGCAAGAAAAGACAGTTTTTGACAATATTCAAGATTTTAGATTACCTTGGCGTTTGTATTACATCGGTTAATAGATGTAAATTGAAAAACCAATTTGTAAGGCAAGTGACTTTCCTGTCTTACCAAATCTTTTTGCTCGATGTTTTGTAAACAGAATTTACATTATTGCCGGCTTGTATGAAACTTTTGTTTCTTTCTTTTGTCTACTTTTAACTTAAAAGAGAATTCATTTTGCTCTCTAACATTCTGATCTTCTACTTCGTATTGCCATGACATATGACATAGTGTCGATTTATTTCTCTGTATGATATATGCACACCTAACATTATCCTGTTAGTTTGAGCATATAAACTAATATACGCTTATCATTTACCTTATCCAATGGATAAAGGCAGGATTAAAACTGCGCTGCACCAATAAATGAAGGCTTTACCATGTGTTTTAAACTTATGAACTGAAAATATTTTCCTTTAAAAAAGTCTTTCCTCTGAGTAAGTAAAAAAGTAAATTTGCTTTTATAAAAACATTACTGACCGAAGTGCAGTATATATTCGCGTTCTTCATTTTCTATACATTTATTTAAGTCATTAATTAAGCAATAATGGCTAAAGCGTAAGTATGCTTTTTTCGGGTTTGCGTCGTACGAAAGGTTAGTGTTTTAGTTACCCTTTGAACCCATAAATAGTATGATAAATACTCTGGCCACTAAAATTAAATAACATACCCCGTGTAATCAGTAATTAAGTAAACCTTTTTCTATAATTTTCTTCATTTATGTTCTGGTGAACTCTCCTTCCCACATCTCTTGTTTTCGCCGCGAAATTTTTGTGGATTTCCATCCTTATCCGCAAATAGTTCCATGGATTTATTATAAATTGAGCTTCAGAAGGGAGGAGAAGTAACTAGCATATGAAACGAATGAATTGTCTAATCGCAGCAAAATCAAATTTCGTAAGTAAATTTGGTACGCCGGTTGTCGAGGACGATTTTTAGCAGGTGCATGAATGACTTTAAATTCTGAAGATTGTCCTTTCGCTGCAGTGCCTTTCTTTATTTAAAAATGCCAATGAAAAAATGAATGCTCAAAACTATCTTCTGCCCTGTTGACTGAAGATTTAATTTTTTTAGAAGAGTAGGCGAAGTTCAGTTTCTTTGGGCACCGGTTTCTTGCCAAAGATGATGCAGAACCCTTTTCCCATTCTTTTTTCGCATAGGTAGCTCTGTATGGGCGAATCTGTTTATTGACTGATAAGGCTTAAGTTGATTGTTAACTGGTACGTCTTCGATAGGTAATAAAGAAAGGTCAACTGGTATTGATCAAGCATAACGCAGACAAGGTTTAAAAGCGTTAAAATCGTCATCGGAGCATGGAACACCATATACAAAAATTTCTTGAATTAGGGTGTCTATATTCAGCAACTCTTGTTAAATCAAAGTTCTAGGCAAATTTTTTGTTATGGAATCAAAGAATATGACTATATATAACGATGTATCGTGAAAATATAACGTTAGAAAGAAAATCCTAGTGTTTTGGTTCACATTTATTCAATGGACAAGACAAAATATCGATTTACAAAGTTTTAACTGCCTGAATTTTCTATTGTAGACACTAGTAGCGACGTGCTTAAATCAGCGTGGAGGATCTAAAATATTAAACAAAGAGAATTCCAAATCCAGTTAATCTGTTTAGCTTACTTGTTGTCCCAGGCAGGCATACTTTTCTTAGCTCAATGAAGGAAGGACCCTTTTTGTTGACTTCCGTGACCAACTGGAGAAAATTAGTAGTTATCAAGTTGTGCTTATTCAGTTCACATTCAGTTAAACGTACATATGTTTATTCAGTTCATTTAGTTGGCTTAAGTTTTCATTGTTGACTCATTGTACATGATTGGTCTGCTCTGTCGTGTCAGATGATGTAGACATCGGATTTTTAGTGTCACTTAACCTTTTACTACGGGGATCCGTTGGTTCTTATTGGCTATCTGCGTAACAGTAACCTCTCCAAACCTCGTCAACTATATTTTGCCATATATATTTTTTACTTTTAATAGTTTGTTTGAAACTAGCGAATCAGAATCATTTAAACGTTGATGCACAGATGTGAAGTAAAAGTAATGCGCAAAGCTCGCCGGTACTTTACGACAACACTGTTAACTGTTCCACCCTCATCATCAGTTGTTGCCAAGTTGGTTCCTGTGAAATGCATTTAATGATAAAATATTATTCAATGGGTATTAATAAATACTTTGAAGTTAGCAAGCTAATGTAGAAGCATGAATACATACCAGGTCCACTGTACTTGTAACCAGACAAACTGAAACTCAAGATTCGTTTTCATCTGTTAATTGGATATGGCCAGAGGTCGTCGACCAATAGCACTAAACAATGGTATCGGTTCTGGATCAACCATATTGGTTCGTGTTTATTGATGGATTATCCGAGAAAGTTGCATAAACGACTTAAGCTTTAAAATATAAAGTGTTCTCCAAAATCTGTCCAAGCAACAACGTAGAAAAGTTAACATTTTTACAAAAATAACGAAAGTATCATTATAATAAGGTATAAATATTTTGGTACTGTACATTGTACAAAGATTTTGTGAAGTGTGCAATCACACAAAGTTTTTCACAATGAAAACACATCTTGAATCTGGTACGAAATCTGCAGTTACCAGTGTAAAACTGACTTCAGTAAAATAAAATGGATATTGATTAAGATTTAAAGTTTTAAAAGAAAATGGTACATAAAAAACTTAGCATGTTCCTTCAAGGAAAGAAACCTTTTCACTGCACATTTCAAACAAATATGCACATTTGTAATTCAACTATGTTGAACAATGTGGTTTGTTTCATTTGGCTTTGCACCAGCTGGGGGTATTTGGATTCCAAATTCTATAATAAAATGATATTCTGCAGTCACGTCAACTGTAGAGTTTCCAGGGCCCACAAACGGTAGATAGGATTTAATTATCGGCGTATAAGTTTGTAACGCCAAAATTCGAATTCTGCTAATCTTGTTTTCCGCTTCTTATTGACTACTGAATAGTCAAAGCAGCCGGCTTCCCGGTTGAAATCCAACTTTCTTCTAATTCCTTGTCTCGAACTTGTAAATTGGACTAACATAAGAAATTTGCTTTGGTAGTAATTAGATTGTATCGGGTCGATGAAGTGTCCATCAACTTAAGTAAGATCTCTTACACTAAATTCACCAGGGGGTAATTTCGGATCAAAAATTGTAATATTTGACGCGTGCAGTTTTTTAAAGGTTTGTAATGAACTCCACGAATTAATCACAAACTAATCTACAAAACTTCAAAAGGGGATGGTGTTGTACACCTGGTATAAATCCTGTGCTAAAACAAGGACAAGGTGAAAATTAAATCACTCAGCGATCCTTTCCTACTATCTCTGACGTTCATTTCGTACCATTTTAATGAGTTTTCAATGCACAAGGAAGTTTTCGAACTTATTCCCACTTGCACATTCCAGATTAAACCTTCCACACATTTTAGTGACGGTACTAATATATATTGGAAGTAGAAAGCTCAACAATCAAGCTTTACTAGTTTGAACCTCCATTTTATAATACAGATTTCTTGCTCAGCTCTGTGAGCCTGTTATACTCTCCGTCTCACTCTGCTCCGTCACAGCAATTCTTAAAGAAAAAAGGGTCTATAAGATCATTAGTTATCATGATATTCTCTAATCGCTTCGCGCGTGAGAATGCCACGTAATATAATGAATTAGCTTGAAACCTGTTTAGATTTATCACAACTTTCCCAAAGGTTTGCTCTTGCGGTTCATTAAAGGGAATGTTTGCAATGACACATTCTTTTGCTGTGCGTCTTCATATGAAGACATTGACACGGGGAGGATAACAATGCTGCCATCTTCAAGCGTGCGACCGTCGTATGAACTGTTCACGTAAACAGTAATAAAAGCCGGGTAATCTAGCTTAGATGGCGTCCTTTGCAAATCACGCTTATGAAAATACACGTGCGAGATTTTGCAAGGTGTCCCATTCGCATTTTCCACACATATATTGGAAGTAATTAAACACTTCACACCAGCTTCTACAAACAGAGTTTCTTATAGTACATTCCCAACAATTCTTTTGTTTGGTAACAGTAATGGGTCTACAGATAAAACTGGCATATCTCGATATCTTCAAGCGTTAAATTTGAAAAGTGGCGGGAATTAATTGTAGCAACGATGTCGTCCATCAAGGCTTGAGTTTGTAGTGCTTGAAGAATCTCAAAAAATCTAGGATCTTCTCGCTGTCGACAATTCTAGCTCAAGATGATTACATCTTCTATATTTCGATAAAACTGAAGTCCTGCATTCGAAATAGCTCTCGTTGAAAGGGTTCTGCAATATAAAGGATTCTGGAAGCTGAGCACCGTCGTCCAAAAATATGGTCAATAATCCGCATAACGGTAAAGATATCTTTGTGATATGTTGCAGCTTACAATGAATTGCAAAAATCATCGATCTGCGAATTAAAAAGATCTCATCAAGTATGAGTACCTCAACACCTGAAATAATACAGAAAATACTATTTTCTATGCTGATAATATTGTTAATAAGTATATGGATAACTAATCAAACGTACCTTTTAAACTTCTCTTGCGGTTTTTGACTTGGTGATGTTGCACAAATAGTTTCATAATCGTCAAATATCGAAAATGAAAATAGATTGTGACAGGTATTTCAGCAGCAGTTAACTGCACTCGATCCAGTTGGTGCTGCTATCTTGTACTTGGTATTGTTGGAACTTACATTACCTTTCACTTTATTAATGACAATTGTTTTCCCAGTAATTAAATACAATGCAGAAAATACAAGTTCAATTAACACGTATCACACGGTGTACCTTGTTTTTTCAACTAAAATCTGGTTTCTAATACTTATCTGCAAATCCACTTATCAACAAGTTAAATATCTTCTTCACACGGCCTACCTTGATTCTTTTTTGGACTTCACACGGCCTATCACGTTTGACTGATCCGACGTAAGAACTAAATTTGTATCAAAAGAAATGATTTAAGATGTCAATGGAATAAATGAGTTTGTCTTCTTCCAAAACCGTTTGTAGAACTTTATCTTTTGATGCTTGTACTGTTCGTAGCCTGCAGACCAATCATTCTCGACAATAATCAGTCGCTCTCCTAATGCGGCTAAATCCATGATACTTTCGATGTCGTATGAAGAATCAGAATTCAAAAGAATTGTGGAATAAAGTATATTGCAAGCAATCTTGGATAAAGTATAAATGCCAGAAAACTTTAAATAGGTTAATCATTCGTGTGAAGACATATAAAAGTGAACAACTGCAAACTTTTAATGCTCCTACTATTGCAAACAAATTATAGGTGAAGGATAACTTGTGTAATTCATTTGTGTGAGATATTTTTTCATTCAAAAGTCCATTTTCCTATGGAAAATGTCGTCAATTTTTTTAAAAAAGTGGGACTCGACCTCGCAACAATTAGTTCTGCAAGCTACTCAAGAGAATGACACAAGAGCTGTTGCAAAGGCAGGCAAAGCTGCAATTGGAATGTCAGGTTCACAGGAAAAAAGGCAAGGGCCGCTTGACAATGAGTTGTTCCAAAAGAAGATGAAAAATGGAATTTGAGTTCTTGTAGCTTATGCAATATTAAAACAAGTAAACACTCGTGTGAGTAATTCAAGCATATTTATTGTGAATCATGCCATAAAAGTACAAGTAGATAGTCGTGTGAATTTTGCACGATACTCCACAGTTTGTAGTTTGTCCTTCCTCGTAAGAAAGTCTTTTTCTACACAAATGGCGTCGTGTACTTTTTAGACATAAACAGTGTACTTGTCTATAGAACGTACAGCTTAAACATGTGCAATATGCGATTTCTAAGCTTGTACTCTTCACTTGTTCTTTTTTTCCGCGCATTTGTTCCAGCAGTAAATGGAACGACTGTCGTCCTCTTAAAGCATTCCACAAGAAACCCCTTTTCGTATGGAAAACTTTGTCGTTGTATCGATGTAAATATACTTATATCTCTAGTACGAAAGGTGAATCCATAGCTTATTTGTTCAAGCGTTGCTTTTAGCTGAGAAATGAAAAACTTTTGTAAAACTAAAAACAGATTCATTTTCTTATGATTCACTGTCATTAAAGCTAGTTTTTCTACTTGTTCTAACTCAGATCTCTTTTTCAAGCGCTGTAAAGAATCGTCAAGAATCACACAAACACGTTTGTCTGATTTCAAGTAGGAATGATTAAGATCAAGGTTTGCAGTGAAAATTATATTATGATGATTCGGCTTAAATGTATCTAACTTTTCCTTATATCTTTCATATACATATATAAAAATATCAGGAGGAACTTCAAAAATAATGGGGGCATTAGCAACAATATTTTTCAACAAATAACTTGTTTTCCCTGAAGAAGAAGAACCCACTAGCACTGCAGTACTACTGGATTTAATCCGAAAATCATTAAGGGGAATCATTTTGAAGTATTTTACCGTGTAATATTTGTGCACGAATGAAGAAATGCGACTAAATTAATTTGCGTATGCATGATATATTTATATGTCATTTGTATGGAAACCAGTGTTTCATAAATACAATGCATAAAAACCAAAACAATTACTAAGCTTAACATAAAAATGGTCATGTGCATGAATGGGAGAGAAAGATATTTACCAATAATGAGAACTTATTTGACCTCGCATTTACAATTTGACCAGGCATTTTGCATTGTACTATTTACTTATTTATTGTATTTAATGTTGGCTTTGCTTTTGCAAATTTTTGACACATAAACGCCACGAATTGCTAAAGATTACGAGGTTGCAACGATTTGAATTTGGTTTTACTTGAAGATTGATATAAACCCAAAATTGCATGAAATTTGTCATTTATCCTTTCCATTTACTTTCAAAAGTAGTCATGGATATTATTTCAACTTTGTAGAAGAAACTTTGCATCACATTTTTCAGAGGGAGGGCACTACTTCTAACACGGGCGTTATGGATTTATATTGTATATATCTATGAACGTAATTAAGTAAATGAAATGAATTACAATGATAAATCGAATGGTAAAGATTTTTTGCTATAGTGATTCTTAAGAATGAATAAAATGTATTTTGAGTATTTTTTGAGATAAAATCCGTGAATTTCAGTTTTGCCAAGAAATAAGATCAAGCATAAGGGTTGGTTTTATGTGTAAATTAAGAGAATATAAATATTCAATTTTTGTGTTAAAGATGCACATTAAAATCAACTATGTTACTTTTCTCGTCTCTGTTTACTAAACTTTACAACGAAGTAAATTGTAGTTTTCACGACTGGCGTCCACATTTCATTTTGATTCAGAAGATTTTGCATTGATAGATAATAATTTATCGATGGAATATTCGACGGGTTGCTCAGGGTCAAAATATATTTTCGTTCCTGATTTAAAATAAAGCAATAACACGGCAAACGCTAAATCTTCTTCATCTTCCATTTCCACGTCTGAATCGTAGTCCTTATCTCGCTTCTTCGCACTCAAACTGTATGAAGTTAGACATGATAAAAAATGTTTCAGAAATAAACGAGTTCTTGAACGTACTTATGATGTCAAGTTTTTTACAGATATTTGTGGGCAAATGAGAGAAATTCGTTTTGACCTGCACGAAGTAACAGATTAACTATACATGTATAACTTTGTTGTGGCTACTATAGCATGAAAAGGTTTTCATGGAATTTGTTGAATTGATTTAAAATGCCACATTAAATTCTGTGTGTGCATCGCGTTACTGATAATTCTGTATGAATGGATGGAATTGCATACAAAGCTCTTTTTAGCAGACTTTTTCATTCACCTGTAATTTACAAGTTCAATTCACTAGACATTTTATCCATACCCGCTGCCTTGTAATTTTAATCTGAAAGCTAAGCAGTATTAAATCTACTATTCACTTCCCATTATACATGTATTAATTTTCCCAAATAATTGGCCATCTCAGCCACCTCCAAGATGCCGTATCCGCCTGAACAGAACTAGCCGATTGTTACATTCAAACGTTTAATTTCGTGTATAATTTACATATTTTTAGCCAAACTCGACAAGTGTTTTGGCGTAGAAAATTTTATGTGTGGCTTCTTATTCTATTATGCTCCCTCGCATAAAAAACTGTGTTAATGAACCAGTTAGCTTACCATCTTTCACATACAAACTTTCCAGAAAAATCCCACTCCCTCTCCGCAACACAAATATTCTCCCATCCGACTGAACTGAGCTGAAATCATAGCAACTTCAAGAAATGTACAAGTTTTAATTATTTATTCGTCATATAATAGCTCCTCCACGTAAAGAAACTCCGGAAGTAGAATTGGCCAACCTGCCTGCTTCGAGCCAAGCCCCAATTTGTATGAATTGCATATTTTCACGTTATTTCTTTTCACTTCATTTCAATTTTAAGGTAAGCAACCCATTTTTCAATCCTAAATGGGATTTTTGCAGCTGACCTCATCACAGACCACACACAAACTCAGAAAACAAGCAGATCTAAAGCGGACGACGTAAGTAATGTGACTCATAATGATGTTCCTAGTCCTACAACAAAACATCGTCCCACTGCTTCACCTAACATCACAGAGGAAAAAATGCTTTATGGTTTTACGATGCCAACAAACTTTACATGTGAATACGAGGTAATTTTGTTCCAGTTTATTTATTTCATTGACGCCGTCTCGTAGCATCTCTTTCCATTGCAGGAATTCAAGCAGAGAGAGAACTGGAGATACCTGGCAAGAGCAGAATTCTACCTTTGTAGGAAGAGAGAGGTTATTTATCATCTCTCTCTTATCATTCAACTTCACAATTCCTTTTTAGAATGAATGAAAATAATCCTTCCATCAAGTACGAGAATAATCTTTGCGTGTACCTGAAGTGGTACAAGCGAAACTTTGGGCGTCGTTTTGTGTAATTTGTGTTTTGTAATTTCTAGTGAGACATCTGTTACATAACAGTATGAATTCTAGGGTTAACGATTCACGTATTATGAAAATGGATTCAATGAAATATATGCAAATGCTGAATCATGTAGCTAAAAAATTTATTAGTTTTAGCTTAATTTTTACTCCTTTCATTCATAAACCTGGGATCATTCTTTTCCCTCACATACCTTGGATCATGGCGTATACAACACATGCGGAATATTATATCGTATGTATTTTTATCTTTGTAATAAACAAAATTTTTATTCACACATTTTATTTATACATTCATTTACAATGACGTCATTGAGGTACTGAAAAATGGGAACAAGCGTACTACTAAGGTGGACCTTAAAAAGGAGTAAGGAATATGAGCATTTGTCCCAAATGAATGGTCCTGACCACTTTACAAGAATGTCCCCATAGCGAATAGATTTCGAAGGAAAAATTCATTTTTTAGAGTAGCTCAAAGGTATGCCAAGGGAAGAGGGATTGGTGATAGCATTGTTGAGTAAGGCTTATTATAAACACATGTGTAAAATGAATCAGCGTAGGCATATCGGGGTGGGATCAACAGTAAGGGCGACTGTAGCTTGAGGAAGGAGAGGGTAAGAAGATATGTCTAATGTTAAGATAGGTTAGGTTAATCATTATGTGTAAGAGATCCAAATTTTGTGAAAGACTGATGAACGAAAGGGGTATAAAAGGGTTGTTGGTAAGGCTGAACGGGATCAGTGCATT
>JAHZNA010002802.1:0-13650 GCA_027743935.1 Sinodicranocentrus sp. ZH6 | reverse complement strand
GACAAATCATTGCGTAACAATAATATTCTTGTTGCTACAAATAGTTTACCATAATTCAAGTTCAAAATGCTCATCATAAATAAAGAGATAAAACTATTAATAATAAAAATTGCAATTGAATTTTTTGCATCTTATCCTGTGATAAATTCACTAAATCAAACTGCTAAAATAATGAATACGTCAGTGTTGAGAATATTTTAAAGGGTCCAGAGTCCGTATATTCATTTTTGCGGAAAAGGCTAATCAAACTTGGACTGCCAATTGCAATGGAGCCAAAACGTTCTTCTAAACTTGATTTAATGAACATCCCATTATAAATTATTTAATTAAGCTGCACAGGTTATTCAGTAAAGTTCCACGTCATAATTAATCAGCGTTAGCTTGAAAGATTTTTTTTTATAAATTGAACTCACCTTTAGAACCTCACTGAATTTTAGAGGTTAATACACATTTTTGCTTATGTCGGTGGAGGCTACTGGATGAAGTGAAAGAAAGCTCGCAATTACTGCAAGTAAAATTCTTGATCCCAGTGTGGCTACTGTGGTGTGTCAATAAAACTCTACAACTTTTGAACTCCAATCCACAGTTGAACTTGCAAAAATAAGGTTTTTCTCCAATGTGCTGTAAAATGTGCATGCGCAGTTGGACATTAGAAATGAAACGTTTATTACAAAAAATGCAACGATATGGTCGTGTACTAGTGTGAATCCTGCTAATTCGAGAGTACTTTTTAAAATCACTTTTGGTCACGAAGGACTTTGTGCACTGATCACATTTATATTTCCGATCCGAACTATGACGCTGAAAATGTACGTTTAAATTACATAATTGTGAAAAACTTTTACCACAGTATTCACATTTGTAGGGCTTTTCTTTGGTATGCACGTTATAGTGACTTTTGAGTACGGATAATTGTGCGCACGAGAAGTCGCAAATATTACATGAATGCGGTTTCTCTACGATGTGGCTTAGGATATGATCAAATAGGTCATTCTTTTGGTTAAAACCTTTTCCACAAAATATACAGCTGAAAGGCATTTTTCCATCATGTATCCTCTGGTGTCTTTTCAAGTGAGATTTTACAGAAAAGGCTTTTTCACACAAGTGACAGTTGTAAGGCTTTTCACCAGTGTGCACCCTCATGTGTCTGGATAGATCGCTCTTAAATTTAAAACTTTTATTACAATGGATACACTTGAAGGGTTTTCGGAGAGTTCCATTATGTACACTCATATGCCGTTTGTAGACGTATTTGAAAAAATAAGACTTTCCGCAAATGTTACACTGCATCGCTTCTTTTAACTTCCCCATTTTTAAATTCACAAGCTATCGAAGAAACTGGAGAACCAAAAATATGTCTGCATGATGTGGATCCACTGTTATTTGTTATTTATCTAATTTTGCTCAACTAAAAACTTAAACTACCATGCACTTGCTATTTGAAAATAAATGTGCTGGGTTAAAAATGGCGATGTATGTTGAAACGAGCTGTATCCAAACACTCAGCATACTTCTCACTCATGCTGCACCACTGTTCACAAGAAGACTAGTAACAAATTCTCAAAGAAATGGTTCATGTAGCCAGCAATGTTTAGGAGGATGACGTGTACTCAAATATTGTACATCGGAATGTTTTCAGTTTACAATGCATACATACGATAATAGATTACAGTTGAACAAGTTTTGTGGAGAATTTCTTTTCCCTGACCAAGAGGGGATTAGGTATGGTATATCGCTTCAAGCAATATGGCAAAAGGTTCAAGTTAGCGGTAATCCCACATGTCCATACTGTACAGTTACAGTACCGTGTTAGTGACTCTCCTTACCTGGATATTCTTCTTTTCTTCGAAGAAACATCAAATAGGTCACAAACAAACTTATCGTGCTAATTTCAGGATTGGGGTATTTATGCCTTTTCAAATAATATATAACAGTACACAAATTAAAGGTGAATTTTCAAGTGCTTCAGATACATGGATGTGCGTAACCTTTGATAAATAGGTAAATTAGGTGGGTATGCACTTATTAATATTCACTTCATGTTTTTGTTTCCCATGCATGACTTCAACTAAATGAACACTTCGTACATTTGATATGCCATGCATAATTCTTACTTTTGGTGGAGCGTTGCGGGTTATCTGCAGGTGGACCATTGACTTATCTGGTATAAGATTACTATGTTGGTTCTATTACCAGGAAAGCTGAAAAATATACAACGTGAAATACTTTGACTTGAAGGGTTTCTTTCTTCTCAAGTTTTTATGTTTATGTATGTTTTAGTGCAATTGTATTTTAGTGCATAGAAAAATGTAAGCAGACAGGAGGGGCTAAAAATGAGAATTTTATGCATGAAAAGTATTGGCTTATTTATCACGGCACATTTTCCCATTCTTTCCTGTACAATTCACCAAATACTATTGTCTTCGCTGCAGAATCAGGGCTTTAAATAATATGTAGACAAGGAAAAGTACCCAAATGTAAATATTAGTTTTGTTTGACTAAATCAAGATAGATAAGGGAAAGAAACGAGACGCAATGAGAAGGTAGAGGAGAGCCACATTATTGCTTTGTACATTCCATGCATATTTACATGGCAAAGATCAGTAACTTACATTAAACCGGGTCCTATGTACAAACCTATTTGCTTCCTTTCTCAAAGCTGAAATGCAATGAAATTTAACATAAAATTATATGGATAAAGGTAAGCGCTCCAACATGACCTCATTTCCGTCAGAAAAATGCGTGTATGTGAGTAAGCCTATATAAACTTAAAAATATTGTCAGCTAGATATAATATCCATTCCTTAGAGGAATTTAATTTAGTGATATGTTGTAGATAGTATGACGCCGTAACCAAGCATTTCGTTGTTATTTTGGGACCAAGTAAAAATAAAAAAACGACAACAATCAAGTATCCTCTGCCTTGTCCCCGGAGTATTTCAATGATGCTCGAATTCCAAAGTAAAACAGGGCCACCATTTTGGAGACCAATATTGTGAGATAATTTTCCAGCTTTGGTCTCCTCGTGAGGAGGGCAATGTTGTCCCTAATAGAAGCCAAGTGAAGGCGAGGATAATTCACACTTCTGGTGAAAAAGGCTGAGACCAAGGAAAATTATTTAAATATTTGTACTTTCTTTTAACAGATACAACTCAGTACACGAATTCGGCTCCAACATTGCCTCAATACTTTATCATGACTTACTTTTGTTGAAGCCTGGAAAAGCAAAAAAAGTTGTTGGACTTTCTATTGATTCTAGTGAGTTATTTATGAGATTCTGAAGGCTGAAACATGTCAGAAATCAAAGAAATATAATGCATTATTGAAGCTGCAATGGACAGATGAAAAGCGTCCAACACTTTATAAGCAACTTGTGAAGTCGGAGGAAGAAGCGAAGTGAATCATTGTTGGCAAAGGATAACTGCTTTTTGTGAAAATGGAAAGACTCCGTCATGTCAGCTCCAGTGAAGAGATTTTAATCAACTATTGGTATTGCTTAAGGCAGCAGAAATTGCAAAAGAGGAGAAATTTTGGAGGCGTTGTTGAAATGAGTGGAATCTATGGTTTCTGGTAAATCTTCAATTCAACTATTGGTATTGCTTAAGGCAGCAGAAATTGCAAAAGAGGAGAAATTTTGGAGGCGTTGTTGAAATGAGTGGAATCTATGGTTTCTGGTAAATCTTGAATATCTGGAGGAAGGGATGGTTCTTTATTTTCTTAGTTGGGCTTGGGCTTCCAGAGGAGAATGAAGATGGAATGAGGCGAAGTCGTAGAAGGTGTGGAATACTTCCAAATTTTTCTTATGACGAAGCAAAATTTACTGTAGATGATGTTAGTAGGTCAACCTTTGCAAATATCATTTTTCTCTGTACGATGAGTTTAGAACGGGTGCAAATGTCATTTTTCTCGTTGAAATTTTCTTCATGTCATGCATATCAAGCTTTACTTTCTCAAATGTGTTATGTTTGAATATTCAACATATTTATCATGCTTAAAATGATTCATCCAGTGAGCCAATGCATAAAACGGTTTTGAAATAGGACGTTCAAGGTTATTTGCAGAGGGAGAGCAAGCGGAAAAATGTATACCTGTGCATTGTTTCATCATGGAAATTGAAACCTACATTTGCATTTGCATTTATAAAATGAGGTAGGCAGAATGCAAATGCAGAAGGGTTCACCAAAGTTACATGAGTTTGCATTTGAGACTTTGCATTCACTCTCATTTTTGCATAAAAAATGCAAAAGTGATGCAATTTGATTTTAAATATCAATGACAACAATAAACAATACAAATGTATAAAGTTGTCAGTTGGTCAGGATCAAGGCAGTACACAGTAATTCTTTCCAATAACACTCGCCAGAATTTAAAAAACCTAAAGCTCTTGAAACAATGGTTCAATTAATGATAGCTTGTAGTAATAGTAAATATTTTATGGGTACATATAACTCTACATGGTGCTCAAATAGGAGTGCATACAATTGTCTTCATTATTAGTTACTTATAAATCTGACTTGTTTGCGATATTATGCAACGAAGCACATACCATAACTATCTCTCCAGCGTACTCTGGTTTTACTCTTAAGTATCTTAAGCACGGAAATCTATGTTTTAGCATTCCAAAATTTTCAATTATTCGACGGGTTTGTGCGCGTTATTAAAGCGCTGTTCCTGAGGAGAGTCGGCTCTCTCTCGAAATTCGTGCTTTACAAATGTGAAAAAGTTTATCCGTTCTCGAAAGATCTTCCGTCTACTAAACATAGCTTCTTCTTCCTCTTCACTTGAATCAAACCCCAATGGAACCAAAATATTCATGCTGAATACTATATCTTAGAATGAGCAAAACACTGGAGCGACACTTTAACGAAATACCCTTACTTTTTTTCAAGATATGCTGGACAACTGAAAATGCAAAGAGTAATGGAGATGCTTTTTTTAGACCGCGTAAAGTTAAGCGGAATGGAGATTTATGCATTTCTTTATATGCATTATTTGACCATGGTGAAACAGAAATGGTTTCCATAATGTCGCATTCTGCATAAACCTCCTCTGCATTTGTATTTTTTTTCTCTGCGTTACGCTTGCTGCATAAATTTTGGTGAAACAAAAATTAACGCAAACCTTCATTAAATAATGTAAATGCAAATGCGTGTCCGTGGTGAAACAATGCACAGGACCACTCATCCCAGCAATAAACTTGTCCACCCGAATTCCATATGTCCCTTATCATTTCGGAACATGCTATTCCCAAAAACGATATTAAGAAGATCCCCCATTTGTTTTGCTCAGGCAGTAGATTTCTTATGCCTTTTTCGATTGCACCCAGTTTGTACTTCTCATGCTTTGCTATTTCAATTTTAGTTAGTTTTCTTTCCTTATTTGGATCCAATGAAATTTCCAAACAGTCGTCAGCGTCAGTCAGTTTGGTCCGTTTATTTGGATTAGCGGGATTAGCTGGCATATTTCTTTTACTCCTCGTTGATCCCTTGCCTCTGCCCCCCATCTGTAATCGCAAAAAAAGTATTTGAATGTAAATATGTCCAGTAAAAATTGAAGATATTATTATGAATCTACAATTCTGTAAACTTTATGCTCATCAATCTACAATCTAATAAAAGTACCACTCTTTTTGTGGTGTGTGAGCAAACAGGCCAAAAAATTTCCTAGTTTGCACAGCAAAATTATTGCAAGTAGGAAGGTGTTTAAAAATGGCTTGGTTGGGAGAAGCCTTGCTTGAAGAAGAAGAAGTATCACTCGACATAAAAATTCATTGGATGCAATACTATTTATGATCTAGTCAAGTTGGACGTAAACATTGAGGATTTTCAATGTGATGAGTTGTTTTGTTGTATGGATGAGAGTTTTCATGTGCAAATCTGATTTTCTTTGCAGGTATGATTGTGCTTCATGAAGTCTTGTGGTATAATCTTCTCTAATGTGTAAAAACGATTGTTTTGTTCAAAGAATGGAATGCTTCACTGTTTTGCACCTAACTTTAATCCTTCCTTCTTTAACTTTAATCGATTTGTCAAATTTTTCCCTTCTTTTTTTAATCTGCATTCAACTGGAAAACCGGTCACGCGTATTTATTACAAAGAGAATAAAACGGATAAAAAAAGAAAAAGTTATGTGGGGAAGAATCAACGACACCATCTTGAAATCTTATATATGTGTTACTGAACACTTTTAGGGAGAAAAGGAGAGAGATGAGGGAAAAACAAGCAAACCAATTCAATATTCCATCAATGAGCAAAAGATGATAGTAGAATAGAAACGCTATGATTTTTTGAGATCTAGCCGCCTTTTCCTTTCCCTTTTTTGACCACACTATGAAAAAACTTCAAGGAGGAAAATAAGAGCAATACAAAAACTGAGATTGTTGTTTTTCGTGAGTGTTCTCTCCTGGTGTGTAATATAAAAAAAAGCAAATGTGGTGGACGCTATTATAACTAATCCTCTCCTCATGTCTCTAGTAATATAGGAGAGTGTATGTGCTCGTAAATATGTATATGATGCATGCAACTGTTTCAACGTTGCTCTTTTGTAGAGAGAGAAAAACCAGCCCATCAACTATCAAACCAATATTCAATAGGTAAAATGTGGAAAATAACACACGTGACGGAGAGAAAATGACAAGGAAAAAATCTAATTTTCCATCGTACGTATTCCTTTTGACTCGCTTACGTATAATAATATTATTAAAGTGTGCAAATAGTTTTTGTTGTGGCGTGTGAACGCGATTGGAAAGCAATATTAATCACATTGAAAGGTTGCTTCAAAGTAAGAAAACATTTTAAAATGATTGTCTTCTGAAAGTGTGGCTTCCGTGGTCACGAAATGGTGCTCAAGTTAATCTTCTCCGTTCTCTTGTTTTAAATTGTGGCTTGACTTGTTTGGCATAAATTCAAACACATTCGAATAACTAAACCCTTGATTGCAATGAGTTTAGCATGATTCTTTAGCAAGAAGATCATAACAACCAAAAATTAAGACGGAAAAAATCACGGGATTAAAAATCAATATTCAAATAAAAGGTTAGATTATGAAAATATTTACGCTGAAACCTTCAATTGATCGATGCAAACATGAGATGGATTGGGAAAACTATGAAATATTATGCATGATATTTAATAAAAAAATTATTAAATAGCGGTCACCATAACTTGTTTTGAAGTAGAAAAGCAAGCCTCAGATTGGAAAATAATCAGGCCAACTTTTGAAAAACAGAATGCGGGTTGCCAACACTTGAATTATTAATTAAAAGCAACCTATTATAGCCTAAAATGTCTGATTTAACACTTTAACTATTAATTAAAAAGTAACGCTTAATTTGTTTTCAGTATTAGCATACAATATATTACTGCATTAGTCTGTGTGTCTGTCCTGGACCTCACAATAAAATTATCTTCGAATAAAAGTAACATTTGTCATCATGAGCGTTTTTGACGGTTGCGGATGAGTATCATTAGTGGATTCCTCTGACGACTGACGATGACGACCCGTTGTCAGTGAGGAGAGGCATGAGCAAATATCTGGGGCATCTTTAACGACTGACAACGACGATCCGTTGTCATCTGGAGCGTTGTTAGACGGTTGGTGCAGAGTAGCATAAGTTGATTGATCTGACGACTGCGATGAGGACCTCTCGTCATCAGGAGCGTTGTCAGTGAGGAGAGGTACGAGCAAATATCTGGGGCATCTCTGACGACTGACAACGACGACCCGTTGTCATCTGGAGCGTTGTTAATGGGTGGAACAAGAAGAAGAGGAAGAAGACAAAGAGGAAGAAGAGAAGAGGAAAAAGAAGACAAGAGGCAGAAAAGAAAGACAAAGAAAAGGAAGAGAAAGGGAAGAGTAAGGGAAGAGAAAAGGAAGAAAAAAAAGAGAAAAATAAGATGAAGAAAAAGAGAATTTTAGGAACCAGCGAAAAGAATTTACGGCATATGGAAGAAATCATAGTATCAATCACCATCAGCTATTTTTTGCACGTAGAATTCATTGCTTTTTATTTATTTCTTAATTATAGTAAATACAAAAGTATAATTCCTAATTACAATGACGGATAATTAATGAAGTTATAAATATAAGTGATCTCGGACATCATTATTCTCACAACAAGAAAATTTGAAAAATTCTAACTTTGGTTACTTTCACTTTCCATCTGCCAAATCAGCATGCTCTCCGTGTAGCGGCAAAAATGTTTTTCAATTGGGTTTTAAGCTTAAAATGCTTTTTACTGTAACCAAAGTATCACAGGAAAGGGAAAGTATGGAGAAGATGACAAACTATGGAATGCACAATTCAGTAATTTTTTATAAATTCATCGGTTTTTTTACGAATTCCACACTTCCAAAGTTTTAAAATATGAAAGAAAGGTGCTAACACTTATAAGCTAAACATATTTGTTTGTTCCCTAGGTGTGAAAAGAATGGTGGGATGTAAATGTAAATAGAAAAATTAGACGAAATATGTTTTATTCTGATAAGGCGCCTTGTCTGATATCTTAAATTTTCTTGCATAGAGATAAATTTTATACGAATTTTATATTCAAATGCAATATTAATAAAGTTGGACATAACAACAGATTACTCCCGGCTCTCTTTTTCATTTTGCTCACGCGTTAGTTCGTTTCCCTCTTCTTCTTCCCTCGAAGTTTCCCCATTTTCACTATCATTGTTCACCAGAATGACTGGTTTAATTTTCCCCTCCTCTTTTCGAATACGATCAACTACCTTCGAGGTTGTATGAACCTTTAATTTTCCAGTTTGCCGAGTTCGGGTTGTCAAATGCCAATTCTCTCTATTTTTTCCAATTTGGCGTTCTAGGCTTTCATCCATTAAATCAGTATCTGCTGCTGCTGCATTTGGTCCATTCCAATTTATAAATGTTTCTTTGGACAATTTGTCTGTCCCCAAACTTCAATGATGCTCCAAACGCTGCTTCAAAAAACTTCCCATTCCTTCAACTGCTGCTTCCCAATAAGTGCGACTCTTTGCTGAATTCATCAAATGACCTACATCTTTGCAGTTTACAAATTTTAGGGTTTTGAGAAAATCGTTCATATATTTCACGTTCTGCTAACGCTGGAATCCTTGTTGGACTTCCACATTAGTAATAATAATGCTGCCGTAAATATTCTGCTAATCGAGACCTAAAACGTATGTACTGTTGAAGAAGGTTGCTGTCAGTTACACTTTCGTTTAGATAGCCAGCTTTTCGTGCCCTGGCAGAATTTTTTTAATAGGGAGTCCTCCTGGGCTTTTTATTTATCTTTATCAATTAGACCAGCGTGAATTTAATTTATGGAAAACAGATTGTTTCCAAGTGACGTTATTTTGTTTCGGGATTCCTCCTTCTTTAGTCTAGCGTCCATAATATTAGTAAAGGTTTCAATTACTTTTGCAAGTTCGCGTTTTGTTTTTGCAAAAGCTTCTGCTGAGCTGGAATTTGATTTTGCAGGATCTTCTGATTTTTTTCTTGTTGTTCCACCAACTGGATTTTAAATACTGTTAAGTACTGGTTTCCCCTTAAATGTCCCATACGATTGTATGTCGTCAATGGCAGAATTGAAGTTTGGCAACAAGGATAAATCTTGAGTATGATTAGATTTATCTTCACAAATGTCTGCCTCAAGACACTTGGACATAGCTTTGAGTATATTCAAAGTTGCCTGAACTGCATCCTTAATAAACCAAGGATAATTTCTAAGGTTTTGGCATTCACGTGACACATTTGATATTTCTGAGTAAATGTCAAGTAATCCAGAGACTCTTGTAACAAATAGAACGTTTATTATTCGTCTTAAAGTACCCGATTGATTTTCATGAAGATGATTGTATAAATATGGGTAGTTATGGACTGAATTATCCAATACTTGGTTATTGTGATTAGCAAACCTAGTTGTGGAAAACCCCGAAGGAGCACGAATAGAATTGCCAGCTTCTTTAGCCGCTTGTTTTATAATATCATAATCGTTTCCATAGTTATACTTGTTGTTGATTTCAGCAATAGTTTTATGCGTTTTGCTGACCCAGGATTCCCAATGTTGTGAAATACAATAAATATCACTCCCCATTTTTTATGCAAGTTTAGTTGGAACAGAATTGTTTAAGTATTGTCCATCTGCGGCTACTCCAGTTACCCTATCATACAAGTTGCAACATAAAATAATAGTAAAGTTCATTTTACAAGCATAAACAACTTTTATTGGTAAATGTAAATTAATAAAAAATCAAACCTTTCTCTTAATTGCTGCTGAGTCATTCTCAGTTGCGATATCAAATCGCTGTAAGCTACACTGGCCTGTTCTTCACCGTTGAGATAAAAGCCAGTCTGTTTTCCATCAATATTTGCAACAAGCTCAGTTACTTGGATCGTCTCTCGATTAAAAGTCATCGCATCAATAATTAAGGAAAAGGGGGCTGGTCGTCCTGAAGCGGGATGAGGCGCATTTAAATTTTTTCTAAGTCTGTCACCCAATTTTCAAATTGAGTATCACTTTTATCTTCTTGAATAGCTTTGTAGGCACACCGGGCAACCCATCGTCCCACTTCTTCGTTGCGAATAGTTTTTTTCTTTTAGAAGTGTCTCAGCTGTATTAAATATTTTAGTATTCTTTTTGTGTGTAAGCTAACAACGTGCCTCATGACTTTCTGTTTAAAATTATTGAAAACCTTTTCCGTGGCTTTTTGTAAAGCTATACGATCCATATTTTGACTGGGAACATTCTCGGCTGGATCAATGTAGTTTATGCTCCCGATTCTGCTTTCGTGTAGATTTGATACAGAAGAGTTAGGGCATAGAGATTTAAATATATGTTTTAGTTTCTGTATCCTGTTCATTTATCCTTTTCCCGATATGTTTGATGTGGACTTGATCATATTGCACATTAAAGTATGTAATGTATGGAAGATGCAATGATGGGATATAGCATTATAAATCTGGCTCAAATTATTCCTTTCTTCTGGGATGATTATGCTTGGCTTGGAAAATCACGAATCATCTTCATATTTGTGAATAACTACCAGAAGTGTGTGACATTTGAGATTTATATAATGTAATGTTTTACAAAATTTGAGCAACCCCATCAACAGAGAGAATGGCACGAAAAGTTGGCATCGTAAGCTAGATTGAGGGAAGGCTGCTTTGACTTTATTGTAAATTGTAACTGACTAACATGAAGCGTTCGGTGGGATTGCTCCACTCATTTGAACCTAATTTTCAGTTGTGCGATTAGCGCACAACCGGCTTTCTAGTATATCTATCTTGTCTTCAATTGGCGTTGCTGATATCTCACTTCCAACGTGATGTACAATGTGAGTGATAAATAGAAGTCATTGTACATTATCAGTGTGAGCGAGAATTACTCAACTCTTTAGGAATTAATTATACTTCGCAGATCACAATTATAAGTATGAACAACTATGATGGTTTGAGATGAGAGATGTGGATGTGTAAGCAGCTTCTTTTCTTCATTAAGCTATGCCCATATTTTCACATATTTGGATTTATATTTGCTCGACGTGTATCATCTCATGAACGCAAATCTTGGAGATCAAAAAAATCCTCTCTCAGTGTTGATACATTACAGAGAAGAGCTGTGAAGAAACCCGACTAACTGATGGCGTCTTATTGTCGTGCCGTGAAGCACACATTTTTTATGAGACTCTGCTCGAATCTAGTTTACAAATATATAGTTGCCCCTGCATTTCAATATAATTTATTTATCAGAACGTTTCCCGAATTCTTGGTATTTAAAATTAAAACGAGTTAAAATAGAGTTTCGATTTTTATAAAAACTACCTAACATTGTGTTGTGTGCGTGTTGTAATCAAAAGCGTAATATATGATTGCCAAATGCCAGAGCAAAGGGCAAACTAAATAAATATTTAATCTAGACATACATACAAATACTTTTGGCTTTCCAACTACAAAAATGCCTCTTTCTCCAGAGTTCTTCCCCAACTGGGACAAAGCAAATAAATTTCACAAACAAAATTTTGAATGCTTTGAAAAAAGTGATTACACATCATGCTGTGTGTATTTATCTCTGGCAGTGAAATTTCTTGAAAAAGGTGGACAATAATGACGACATAATATAGAAATAATATTGCTGTTTTTTGGGTGTTAGATAAGCTTGTTCAATTATTTCACGTTAATATGTCCTATTGCAATTCACAGGTTTGACATTTACCAATGGTGAATATGCACAAAAGTATTGTCGAACTCTTTCTGAGTGGCAGAAACTTTTAGGCTCAGTGCAGATCATTGTAAACGATCAAATACTGAAGTTCAAGCAAATACTTCCGAGTTGCCAGTCAAGTTAGTTTCAACATGACAAGAACACTGAAGGCAATTCATCTTTGCAAAAGATCTCTGCACATGAAGTGAATGTCGAAAAGAAATCCGGAGATCCTTTAAGCAACGTTTCGGAAAATCAGGGAAGCACTGATTCTAGGTTTTAAAAATCTTTTGAATCGAATGTTTGTACGCAAAATCAGCATCCGCAGAAGTATAACACAATTGAAAGAAAAACAGGTATTCAAACTAACAAGCAGTTTAATTTTAAATCTTCAGTAAAGCAGCGCAGTCTATTTTTGCCCAAACAGGAACAAAACCAAGATCGGGATCTGCACTTTTAAATCCTAATGATTTTCTTGGTAACTTTGATAATATCATAGTTGACGAAGATGACATTTACGTCGACAAATAAAGAGCCACTTGTGATGCAAATGCAAACTCCGTTACCACATTACCACCTATTCCAGATACCAAATATGATGAAAATAATAAGGAACTCCCAAACGATTTATCAACATTTTTTCACGTTTTGAGTCACGGATTGCCCAAGGTCAAGCTTTGTGACATAGTTGGATATAAAGACGTAAAGCAAGTTATTTGACAGCTATTTATTTACCCGAAGACTCATCCAGACTTCTTTGAGAACGATGGTGACATGGAGCACGTTTTGCTTTATGGGGTAAAGCAAATATTAAATGCAATGTTGGACAACTTCAAAGGCATAAGCTTGGAATATATAATATGCCAATCATAAGCCATTCTTAAATTAAATTTTTTAGCCCCCAGGATGTAGAAAAACCTCCTGGGCGTCAGCAATCGCCAATGTGTTTGGTGATTGCTACTTTATGCAAATTAATGCAGCAGACATAAATGGAAAATATATTGGAGAATCCGAAACAAGAGTCCGAGTTCTTTTTCATATTGTGAATAGCCTTAGCCGAGTTTTGGTAAAATAAAAATTTATAATTATTAAGCAAACTGATTTTCAATTTATGGATTTAATTTTTTTGAAAAATATTAAGATGAAGTTGATGGATCCTTACCTCATCGTAATGTTCCTGGAAGTGCTGCATTCAGACAAGCTGTAACCCAGTTTTTTTATTCAACAGAAGGTGTTTTTGGGAGGTCTAAAAATACCTTAATGGTCGCAGCGACGAATTATCGGATGAATTTAGATGACGGCGTCTTGCAAAGATTTAAAAAACACATTTATATTGGCCTGTCAAGTGTCGAGACCCGATTTGATTTATTAACCCTGGAACCCCCAAGGTGGCCACATTGTGGCCATCCGTTGTCAAGTGTTAAAAAAAATCTTTAAAAAAAATCATCATAAAACTTTTAAACCTTTTC
>JAHZNA010002801.1:0-76873 GCA_027743935.1 Sinodicranocentrus sp. ZH6 | reverse complement strand
ATAGCGATAACAGCATGCGTTTCCTCAATTTTGTAATCACCACTGGAGAATATTTTCTCGTCTGGAAAATGATACCCACACATGCCGGCAACACCTTGTTCTCCTGTAAAAACAACAGATTTAATGTTTAAAAACCAACATAACTATAATAAAACATGCTTTTCCAATAACAAAACCTTGAACTACCGGATATTCCATGTATTTCAGGGCAAAATTTTGGTTTCCGAGTTATCGGAGTTTCAATCCCTTTGTAAACCCGAATCCCCTTTACACCACAGGCCCACATAATCCTTAACGCATTCAAAGCGCAATGCTCTGCCGTATCATTTCCATGTACTATGGATATCCCGAGAAGATGAATTTTAGGAGAGAATGCCGCAAGTAAAATTGCGAAAGCATCGTCATGACCGGGATCACAATCTAACCAGACGGGAATGCAGTTTTTGGGAGTCATGATGGAAAAATATTTGAAGTCAAAATGATAAAAGTTGAAGAAGAAACTTAAATTTTTCTACATAACAAAATATAAAATCCCTTTCAACTGAGTCAGTTTGTATCTCCACTTCAATTATTAAATTATGTACACATCTAACACTGCTCAAAGGTCATAATATCGTGTGCAGAACGAAGTGCTAGCCTGTTAGCACAACTCTAGCTTGACGCACTATGAGATTCACATGGATTCACTTTTTTCTGCTATATACTCAATTCACCTTATAAGTAGAACCGGAGAGAGACTAGGGAACAAAATGTACTATGTATGAAGCAAGCTGACTACATGGATGTTGTGATTGTTACGTGTTTCTCGAGATATTGCTCAGAATTCTAAAGAATATATATCACATAAAGACGACAATAAGACAGTATATCAGTACATGGCTTTCATTCAAACATAGCCTGCTGGCTAGATTTAAGCAACTCACTCAGGCATGAAGAAGTGTCAAGTTCAGACCTTTTCTTGAATGTTGCTTTTTATCTCTCTCTCATCATATCATACACATAACATATCTTGGTCATGTATTTCCCTTTCTTTCGTATATCAGTTGATAAAATGTTTATATACCTCTGTAATGATAAGGCTTTTAAATTGCATATATATGATGTGATTAAACTTGTATTCAATTAGTAGCGTCAATAGCAAAAGCTATGCATTGATTATGCAAGTGATTCGTAACACTCCAGGCGGAGTGTCTGGTTTTTAAGTGTGTAAATGAGTAATTAAATGTCCTGCTCAAACTCGAAAAAGTCGCGACTTTTTAATCACAATAATTTCCTAAAGGCACATTCTTTTGTTTCATGACTCTGTCAAATTCAAATTAATTAATATGTTAATAAGGTCTAGCAATGAAATTAGACAATAAACTGCCAGCAAATAAAATGATCATATACTTCCGCTTCTTTAGTCATGCAAATCATTATCGCTACAACTTGCTCACTGGTACAGCGACAATTACATTAAATGTTCTTGCATGAGACACTATCTCGTTAAAATGATGTACATTAATTCCAGGGAAGTAGTATTACGGTTTGAATATTGCTTTTAAATGAAAATTTAATGTAATTGTGACCGTTTCCTTTTTTCCGTTTATGCTCAAGCAATGAAACTGACTTACACCAGAATTTCTCACAATGTCACTTTCGCCGTCACTATTAGCACAAATGAAAGTGCAGTTATAGTTTAGCATTCTTTTGGAAGCTATCCTTGATCTCCTCAGGATAGAGGAAAATTTGCAGTTTTCTCTTGTGAGAATGTTTTCATTGTCATTACCCAAGAACTCGTTAGCTTTTCTCAGACATATATTTCTACAATTCTACATTTTAGCAGAATTGCACATGGAATTTAGCTGAAAATGCATATCCTACGAAGATATTTAATAGCTTTATTTTACCTTCTAAAGTTAGTTTTACCGCAGGAGACTAGTACGGACGTGGAGAATGATCTTTTCGGAAATTATACCGAGGGGAATTCCACAGAACCCTTAAACGAGACAGGTCAAATTCTTGTGCTTTGTTATCAACTACAACTGAAGCTAAACGTAACGTAATGAACTTTATGTACTTATAGAAGTCGCAACGACGGAAAGCGAGTTTGAACGTGTATTCCAAGAAGCAGTTCATGTCGACTTACCTGGAGGTAACTGCACGCCATCCTTTATCGACGAGTTTCCGCCGGATTTATTCACAACAAAACAAAGAAAGCAAGGTTACATTGCTTTCCATTGTTTTATATGTCTTTATGTCTTTTACGCGTTTGCTATCGTTTGTGGAGACTATTTCGTTCCATCTGTGGAACGCATCAGTACAGGTGCTCATTTTACATAACATATTGATACTTTTTTGAGACTCATCTTCTAGGTTTATAATTCCAAGAAAATCCGTGTAGCTTTAAAAATGGAAAGTGATATTGCCGGAGCCACTGTTATGGGAATCGCAACATCTTCTCCTGAGCTTTTTACCAGCATCGTGGGAACTTTCATCATGAGAGGAGACATTGGGCTTGGGGCTGTTGTTGGATCTGCGGTATTTAATCATTTGGCAGTTTGTGCCTTTATAGGATTCGGCTGTAGTCAGGTAATATGAAGGAATGAAATTATCTCTGGATATTTTGTTGATTTTTATACCAACATGCAATTTGCCATCACCTTATCATTATCATACACGTCATTTCCACAGGTGGTCGTATTGGATTGGTGGCCGGTCACAAGAGATGTGGTATTTTATGCTATTTCCGTCGTCGCCCTTTTTTTCATTCTTTTAGATGAGAAGATATACTGGTATGAGAGCGCTACCCTTCTTGGTCTGTACGCGTTATACATTTTGGGTAAAATATTTGGCAAACTGGTACTCAAGTTTCTGAAACAAAGCTTGTAATTACGGATGCATATTTTTTTTATAAATAGGAATGTACTACGACGCGGCATTAAATGCTTGGGTGGAATCTTTGCTCCGATGGGAGCCTATATTTTCGATAAGTGGGAGGCGGAAAAAGTATCGACTGAAAAGGAGAAAAAGTAGGATAACTGGAGGAGCAGGCAGCGCTTCGAACACAACCATTGCAACAATATCCAAGGAACTGACTTTCACAATTGGAGATGGTACGTGTATTATGAAACACTAGAAAGATTTGAGGAACTTGTGTGATATGATTTGTGTACTAATTGTTGGCACATTTTGTGAAAAAGATATCGACTACTTGAAAGCAACAGAGATTCCAAAATCGAAAACGATAATAACATGGATAGAGTGGACGGTTGGTTGGCCAATTCGAGCAGCGCTATCGGTGACAATTCCAGACTGCAGGAAAAAACGGCTGAAACATTTTTATGCGTTAACATTTATCATGTCCTGCTTCTGGATAGCAATGCTTTCGTATATTGCAGCCTGGATGATGACAATTGTCGGTAATTAAGCTGTGGTTTAAAGGATTTTTAAAAAAATTATGATTTCATTAACTTTTAATTACTCTCCCTTGTAGCGCACACATTTCGAGTACCTGACACAGTTTTCGGTGTTTCTATCATTGCTGCTGGCACCAGCGTCCCAGAAGCGGTATCCTCAGTTATTGTTGCCCAAAAAGGATTGGGGACAATGGCAGTAAGTAATACAGTAGGATCAAATACATTTAACATATTAGTTTGTTTGGGCGTCCCTTGGCTAATTCAAGGTTTGATTAATATGAACTTGCGAAATAATTATTCTGAGATAACCTCCCTCGCTTTGGAGTATTCGACGGCTATGCTAATAGTGTCACTAATTTTGATGTATGTGATGCTAGTGTGGAATGATTTCAAAATTGATAAGAAGGTGGCAAGTGTAGCTTTTATTTTGTACATTTGCTTCCTTGTGTTTGATACAGTTATAGAAATGAATGTGCTTTTCTTTGTCAATTTGCCAATTTGCTAAATTATATCCATATTTTGTTGGGAAGTATTAACCTTTGGATACAGTTTTCATACGCTTCATAATTATTTTTTATAATGACGTTCGTTTTAATCATCAATTTTTCATGCCATACTTTCATATTCATTCGCCTTCATTCTGTGTTTCATGACTTTAAATGACTTAGGAAGCTGCAGTACGGCAGTACACCAATAGCAAGCTCAAGATCTGGATAAGGTTGGGCAGGATCCGGTAAAACACTGAATCTTTAAAAAGTGTCATCGTCACAATTAGACGCAAGGTTTTCCTTGCCAAAACTCTCCTAGTTATAAACGTGAATAAAGAAATGTTGGAAGATATGAATACTGACTGAGTGTTGGAGTTAAAATTTAAATGCGGATTGTATTGTAGATGCATACGTATACCTTCCTACTGAAATTAGCATAAAAGCTTCATGACGTATTGCAATTTCATCATCAGATATAACTCTTTCTGACCTGACCTGTTTTTAGGATCTCCCCAGATTTAAAAATCAGGATCATATGAGCACACATATATACAAACTCAAACGTGATTGATGTGGCAATCAAGCAATTTGAAGATTACTCATAGATACTAATTTTGTTTCATTGAATAGCGAAAAACTATATGAATTTGTTTCAAATTTTATCATTCGCTCTTGAAAAATGATCAGGGATACTGATCGATAGCTGGAGCTTTAAATAAACTCAGAAACCTCTCAATAGCCATAAAATGTCACTATTACTATATGAATTTATCAATATCATTATGAAGAAAAAAATCTGCTACTTTTCCACTAAATCTGCTTAGAGTGAAAGCTAATATTGTAAAAAAATTGTATTGTATTTTCATGGATTTACTAAAGTATTATAAATATTCATATTAACTTTAAAATCTCATCAGGCTATAATTACATATACCTTCGGTTTTCCCATCAAATGGCGAGTTCCCAGTTGTTCTGTGTTCATGTGTTCTTTCCTTACATAACCGCCAAACTTTGGGCTGTGTGGCACAAGCACAAGGTTGCATTATATAAAATAGCCAATCCCACAAGTTTTTATTATTCGTTTTCGTTGCAACTTTCGTGGTTAACAGAAGTATTCTCTAGTGTGCATCTTTTAAACTGGATGCTTATTATGAGCCATCACCTTATTTAATTTCTGTAATTTGACTCGTCTACATCATGAATGACAAAGTAAATTCTCTTGGGTAAATATTGTTCAAGGTTGATTGTGTATATTACATATAGCATATTAATTAAGTTTTTACCCAGTGACTAATACGTAATTCTAGAAAGACAAATAGGGACAAGGATAAGCTTCACAATGCAGAATAAGAGAATAACTGAACCGATTTTTTTTATTGAAATTTCCAGAGCAGCATGAAAGAAGGTCATACGGAAAAAACATTCCTATAATAATCCCCAAAGAATTAATTGTGGTGTATACAGACAATATTCAGTCATTTTAATAATGCATTTATTCATCGCATAATCCTGATTTGAGAGCACCTTCGAATGTAACCCGTGAAGGTTACATACTCACATGGCTGCAGTAAGCAGTTGTGAAGCAAACTAAATGAACCCCTTTTTTGCAATGGATTTTTGATGCATTATGATTTTATGATATGATGCCTTGTATGTATGTGTGTTGCACGTGTGTAATGTGTTATCGTTGAATGGATTAATTTTAATATTTATTGTTTTAACTAACATAATATGAAGAGCGTTTCCAAAATCATTATGGCCTAAATTCCTTTATAAGCCAGCGCAATACTAACATTATTGTTATAATTATGCATGGAATTTACAGAAAAAGCAATATTTGTATGCTAATTAACCATTCTCCCAGAGAAAAACTTATACAACACAACTCTTTATTTAAAATCTCAATGTTTTCCCCATCCATTTCCCTAAAAACAAGATATCAACGGTGATGGCTAATGATTAAAAAATCAAATGATGTGATGAAATACCATATTATTTTACTACTGACATAGCATTGATTTGGAATCGAATCGACACTGCATCCATTTTATTCTCCTCTGTGACACTCGTCTCTTTTCCACCATTGTATATTATGAATTCCTATATTTAGAATTTTATTAAATGAAATCAGGCGTAAAAAATCGTCTCAAAGCTATATATCATGAATTCACTATAAAGCTGATGTATGACTGCATATCGAAAATGTTACAGATGTAATAATGTTTCAAAATGCTTACTCATCTAATTCCTTCCGTTGAAAGTGACATGGCTCCAGTTCCATGTACCTCTTTTCATTAAAAAACGCAAAATCATCATATAACTCCATCCTAACTAACGTTTACATGGTACGTTATAATAAACAAGCTTACTCATCTGAGCTTGTAGAGTTTCCTGCTTCAGTTAACTAATTCATACGAATCTGTTGTGTGAGTGATATACATGCCTACATTCCTATGAAAAAATTCCGTGTCTATTACGATATAAATTTATTCTCATTATGTGCTGCATAATCATCCTTGCGTGCATTCCAGATACACTCCACTTGAAGACGTATTTTTGGCTCCAGCATCACAACAATAATCTTTTTGCTCCTTGCAAGTCAACAACTCTTATATTTTCTTTCACAAGACATGCTTATATGTATAGCGATAGCGTGCAAGTCAAGTGCATGCTTAGCTCGTTTTCCCTTCTTCTCTCATCCATCACATCAATATATAATCAAACACATTAATACATTTATTTCATAGTTGGCATTTAGTTTCTTTTAATCCGTCCACTACACTACATACATACCTTTTCCGACTCCTCTCATCCTTTTTAGATGGCTTCCACTGCAACACAAAAGTACCCTCTTTCCGAAGTAGCACTTACAATTGTATCAAACGAATCAGAGTCTCCGTCGAATACAAATACTTCTTCTGCTTCACAACCCCAAAATGATATCTTCCATGGACATTCTTCGTCTGAGCCTTTCCTGAAGAGATTAGTTCGGAAGAGACTTCCAATTTTGGGATGGCTACCGGCATACAAAAAGACATACTTAGTTCCGGATGCAATATCCGGTATCAGTGTAGGCTTAACTGCTATCCCTCAAAGTATAGCTTATGCCAATATTGCTGGACTGTCACCGGAGGTAAAGTACTTAAAAACTTACGATTAGTAGTTATCAAAAAACAAAATGTTATAGGATTTCACTAAAACAAACCTTGTTCTCATTTTCAATGTCAATGACAGTTTGGATTATACTCATCTTTCGTCTCCTGCTTTGTCTACTTGTTTTTGGGATCATGTCGTCAAATGACAATTGGACCTACTGCAGTGATGGAGCTCCTTGTATTTGAAACATGTGGTCAAGATTTTCCCAGCTGTGTGGTTTTAACGGGATTTTACGTAGGACTTATTCAACTCATTATGGGATTCTTGAAACTAGGTGGGTGAGCAAAGCTTTGAAGTTGTCAAATCCAACTAAGCTATTTCACCTTCAAACCTTATGAAAGGAATGTGATGAATAAGAAAAGGAAATTGATTTCTCTCAGGAGCTATAGTCAGTTTGATTTCTGACCCAGTAACGATTGGGTTCGTTGGAGGAGCAGCATTAACCATCGCATCTTCTCAAATTAAAAGCTTCCTTGGGCTTTCAGGACGAAAAGGGAATGGGTTTGTGGGTTATTGCAAGACTGCATTTGAAAACATTTCCAGTGCACGTTTGGGAGATAGCTTGTTGGGAATTTCTTGCGTGGTCGCACTTTTGATCTTGAAGGTAAAAACAAATACGGGGAAATATATGAAATAATGCATCACATTTTTTCTCAATAATATATGAACATAAAGTTATAAAGTCTTTGAAAAAGGAGAAGAAATTGGTTGCACGTCCTTCGACAATAAATAAAAAAATATTCCTTGACATAAATTGAAGAGTTTGAAGGACTATGTCAAACATTTGCCTACTTCTCCACTTGGAAAATTTTCTGGGAAACTCCTTTGGCTCCTGTCAATCGGAAGGAATGCACTTGTCGTCATCACCGTATCCGTTTTTGCCGCCCTTATGAAGGATCCTCCTTTTGCTTTGACGGGAAACGTAAAAAGCGGATTTCCGCCCGTGCAGCTACCTCAATTTGGGTTACCTCCTTTTCAACCCCACAACAATATGAGTAGTGGTGAAGGTGCCGGAATCAATGTATTTTACGAAAGTTCAGACAATTTCGCTAATGGAACACTCACATTCTTCCAGACTCTAAGTGAGCTGCGCACAGGTCCCCTGACAATCGCTGTCATATCCATTCTTCAAAATGTTGCCATTGCAAAAGCCTTCGGGAGTGGGCAGTCAATTGATGCGACTCAGGAGATGATCGCCCTTGGAATTTCTCACGTTTTTGCATCCTTCTTCAGCTCAATGCCAACGGCAGGTTCATTTTCCAGATCTGCGGTGAATGAATCAAGCGGAGTAAAAAGTCCCATCGGAGGTGTCTTCACAGGTAAAAGGGTAACCCTTTCAATCTCACGTTTTAAAAAACATAGAAGTATATAGATCTTAGAATTGGAGAGTTGTTCGTGATTCCCAAGCAAAAAGGGAAAATTGCTACATTCCTCATTTCCGCCGTCACTGGAGCGTGCTATTTTCTAATCTACTTTTTTATATTTAGGTCTCCTTGTGATGTTTGCTCTGAGTTTTTTGACTCGCTGGTTTGCTTTCATCCCCAAAGCCAGTCTTGCAGCTGTAATCCTTTGCGCTGTACTCCCAATGATAGAATACGAGGCGATCATGCCAATGTGGAAAGTTTCAAGTATTTTCTTCCTTCACTTCACTATTGACATTATGAAACATGAATACTTAGAAGAACACTAGAGAAAAAATACTCTTTCATGCAGATGACATTTTTCGTTATGCATTAGATTCAAGTATCCTTTTCAGAGAGGAAACAAGCATATTTTTTACAGTCAAATTTTATTCAAAACTTCCTCAAAATGATCTACTATTCATAGAACATTCCTTTTCCTGTGAAATAACAAATAAAAACATTTCTCATTTCCCATGTTTACAGAACTGGATGTGCTCACAACAATGGTGACGTTCTTGGCATCACTTACATTAGGAATGGAGTATGGGATTATTATTGGAGTGGGAACAAGTCTAGGATTTTTTCTGGTTCGACCTGTTCGACCTCAAATAGCTTGGTCCATTGGGAGCATATTTGACAGCGATGGCATTTCTCCAGACAAGGGTATTGACAATCATTCTACAGTTTTGACAACAGGGAACTCCTCGTTTGCATCTTTCAAGTTGACTCCAATGTCAAACACATTTCATTTGGTGAAACCTGAGCAAGGCTTTAGCTTCCCAAGTGTAGATGCTATTCGTACAATGATCAATAAGCTTGCATTAAAATACCCAGATATAAAGATTATTGCTCTGGATTGTGAAAATATGATCACGCTAGATTACACCTCAGCAAGTGCTTTAGCAAGCTTATCGAAGTCTCTTAGAAAAACGGGAAAAGTACTTGTGTTCATTCGCTGTCCTCAAGAATGGCAAAAAAGATTGCATGCAGTGGGACTTGAGAAACCTGAGTATTTTGATAATGTCACGGAGTTAGAAAAATCCTTTATTAAAAAAGGGTGGGGTGGAAGTAAAAAGATTTGAGATTCTTTTGAATACCTGAGACTCTCTTGAAATAAAATTAGTCAAACGCGCTTGTCCGCATACTCTTACATGCCAATGTTCATGTGCGTCTTTTCAATTTTCGAAATTGGATTTTTTCTTGACTTTCTATTTGCATATTCATTTGCATTGGGGTCGATGCACTTTTCCTTAATGTTTAATGAAGATTTATCATGGACGCAAACTTTGCTCAAAATTCTTTTCACGCTTGGTTTCAAAGGCTTGTAAACTCTAGGAAACTCGTTCATTTTATGCTTCCACACTCATCACTCATCACCTTCTGTCGGAAGTGGTTACTTGAAACAACCCTTTTGCGTCGAAACACACAAGTGAGCTTTATGGATCTCCGATAGTAAGAAGTTCAACAAAATTGTAATCCTTTTATTCATCTACTCGATGAATGTATTCCAATGTGTAAATATTTAATATTACAGGAGTGGTTGTATATTTAAATAAAAAATGCCTGTATGTATTAAAGACAGAGAAAGGTCACGTTTACATCAGCTCACGCTTTCCTTTCTTCAAGTCTATCTCATTTATTTATATTTTTCTGTGAATTATAATCTTCGGGCATTTCCCTCCCCCGGGCCCTTTTATATGTATTTCAATAAAAACGTAACTTAATATTACACAATATCCGTTATTTTGTCAAGCGATACTACCCAAAATACATCTAAACAATGAATACATTAACAGATTCAAATCTATAGCAGCTTTAGAAATACATGATTTTATAATTATTGGAATTTTGTCCTATTAGTCTTTTACTAACATGATTGCCATAATTCACTGTGGAGTGAACAACCGTTCTCCCAGCACCAATCATCTTCCTGAATAGTGAGCTATCTGAGTCCGCATCTTGAAAAATAACTGGTTCGTCAGGCACTGGGGTTTATATAGAGTTTGTTATCATTATCATCACCGGGATCAGATCAAATCAGATCATTTATTGCAAGTAATATCATAGAAGAGAGAAACAGATCCAGCTTTAATTAACATAGAGTACATCTTTCTTTCTTTATAGAGTAAACAACCCACATCCCAAGTTGGGAAGAAAACTTACTTTTGAGAAAGTCCAAAATGAGACTGTTAATGTAATTGGGCATTTCCTGCGGGAGAAAGTGACCCCCTCCTTCGACAATCTTCAAAGTAAAGTTTTCCACATACTCGGACGACTTACAAATCATCTCTAGACTGTAATACGGATCTGCATTACCGACAATAAAGAGAGTTGGCGCTGTCGCCTTTTTCATAGGTCTCTTGGCGCGTTTCATCAGACGGAGTAATGTCCGTAAATGGTTTATCGGGCCGACCCAGTCTTCTAAAAAGAAATTATATTAGAACCAATTCTCCAATTTTTTCCGTTAGATTTTCTCTACACGCTAGAAATGATGAGAGGAAAAACTCATGTTCTATATTACTTCTTGTCATAAGTATTACCCTGTCTGGAGAAAGTGTACTTAAACGCGTCAATATCCTGCTTGGTCACGTTGCCCCGTTTGCTGTTCAGAAGTCGAGAGAAAAACTTCTCAAATATGATCAAGTCTTGTTTCATTGCTTCCCGTTCGGGAAAATAAGGAAGTTGGCAAAAGTAGTACCATCTGAGAAGAAAATAATATCCGCAAGAGTATTATCATTATGACATGTCTAATAGCATGTACATTTATAGGTTTCAAGAGAGACTTATTTTTAAATTATTTTTTTTACAAAATCAGTGAACAGTAAATGTATTATTCATACCCCACATTAGGTACTCGGTTCAATGTCATCTCCTGAATAAATGAAAGTGGATGGGCGCTACTGATCGAGATGAAGTTCTCCACGACGTCGGGATACTGGTGCATAAAGAACCATCCTATCATTCCTCCCATGCCGTGTGTTACAATTGAGCATTTTTTACGACCTAGTAATGGAAAAAAATGTAACACGTGGGGTGTAAAATTTTAAGCATATGTTCTCAGAACGTAAAACCCCTACTTTTTCTTTCACTCTTTCTAGTCAGATTGTCCTTCCCTTTCATTGTCGTCACTATCATTTATCATACATTTTATAAGAGACGATGTATACAACACACGTGACAAACGAAAAAGCTTTCAGAAACAGCCTTATTGCCTACGCAAGATTGTTTTAGTGGAACGCATAAACAAAAGGTGAATATGCATTGCGATTTTCCTCTAATATATTTCTTGGTATCTTATTAAATAATTTCCAAGAAGAAGCTGAAACTGGAATTTTAATTATACTTGAGAACATGTATGTCGTTTCAGCAGTTGTCAATGTCAGAAGCATCCAGCAATTTACATTATTTTACCTCAATTTAAATGTTTGAAACAGACTGACATACCTCTCAGATACGATCTGTGTTTAAAATGTAGACAAGGGTATATAATAGAATTTACTCTTACATCCCACCTGACACACCTACCACATCTCCATCATTCTTTAACTAATTTATTTAGTCTTTGAGGAATGAACATGTCTCGAGGAGAGAAGAAAGAAAGCAAAAAAATAATCATTTAACCTTGTAAAACAAAAGAAGGAAGAGAACTTCTCAAGAAAAACAAGGAAAGAGAAAGGTGTTGAAGGATTGAAAAAGGAGGGATGTGTTAGATGGATCAAAGTGAAAATAGAATATGGATGATGATCACAGTATACAAGTTGAAATTTTCCTTCCTTTCACTCATCCTGTTCGCAATTCCTTCCACGTGCACAACAAGCTTTTCTAAATTCGATTCCCCTTTTTGCTAGCCTATTCGTATGTAATATGTCACAAATGGAGTCACAAGGCTGGCTGAGCTGTGAGAGTAAAGACGGAAAGATGGAGATCAAAAGGTTTATCCTTTCGGAATATATAGTCTTGCTTTTGCCAACCACTGCTAAAGTCATTACTATTGTGAAAGAAAGCTTAGCCCGGTGATGGATGAATATGCCCTGGTGTCAATAAAAGCGCCCCGGATTTTTGCTTATCTGTCAGGGTAAATAAGAAAAGAGGAAAATTTGACATTGGAAGACAGAGCACATGCCGGATATCTTTCACGCACTTTCCTTTACGATTATTCTAGCTTCCTAGTCCCTACATATTTCTTGTTTATATGTGCCTATATACATGTCTAATATCCAGAGTCGTATCTTTTTTCACTTGGTGTACACGTGAGATGTGAAAAATAAAGAGTGAAACAACAACCGTAAAAGTAAAGTAGGGAAAGGCATAAAATTCGTACGCACATTTCATTTTATGTCTTTTACGCAAGTATAGACCCGAGCAATACAACTAGCGGAAATAATGAAAAGCTTGGTGACATCAACATGATCACCATCATGATGAGCGATACGCACACTACTACGCAATAACCTCTAGACAGAGAAACGCATAGATAAAAGCCAAGGTGAAAATCTAAAAAAAAGTGACAAAGCCTCTCTTGTTCTTAGTTTACATCGACGGTATAAAGATTTCCATAGGATTAGCATACCAATCGCGGTAAGGAAGTCGTAAAGCTCCTCCACCAAAACAGGAATGGCATAGTCTGCCCTACTACTTGGCTTATCTGAGTCTCCATAGCCCTTGACATCAATGGCAACTACCCAGTAGTAGGATGACAAGTCTTTCAGCTGGAATCTCCAGGAATACCAGAACTCCGGGTAGCCGTGGATTAGCAACAACAGCCTGTTGTTTCGATCCCCTTTCTCTACATAATGAAACTTGGAGCGCTGGAAAACGAAATGAAAATAAATAAAAAACCTTTGTGAATACACATGATTCATATTCCACCGAGAAAAGTAAACGTGGGCACAATAAGTTATTAAAATGCACGGAAAACTACCCACGTACGTAATAATAACGCAATTCAAGGTTCAAAAACTCGCCACAAGTCATGATTAGAGATTTTTCCAATTACACGTCTTTTCTATTCATTTTTTCCTATTTTCTTAATCTACTTTTCTATTTTCCCTAGACGTTGGCTCGAGGTCGGCTGCTTAATATTTGAGTAAANATATTTGAGTAAAATCTACCATGTTATTATTTCAAGCTGGCAATCAACAAATAGATGAAAAGAGTGAAAGTTTTATAGGATCAATGTATGGCCTTGGTGAATAAACGTACAAAAAATACTTTATACATTTTTCTGTATTGAAAATACTACTGCTTGTCCCTACTTCCGCTCCTGTCCAGTTTCACTTCGACAGCTCGAGAGAAAAAAGGAATGAGAGGGAAAATGTATAAGTTAACTCAAACAGGTCTGCTACACTAGACTTTCCAGGAATGAGGATTTTCCTAGCTTTTTTGGTAATATTCTTGCCCTCGCCATCGTCATCATAACTATCGTGTTTCCCTTTGCAAATGTCAAAGTCACCATATTTCCTTTAGTCGAGAAGTTGGTTAATCGAGAAATAGCGGAATGTTTGCATTCTGGCGTCACAACTCTTTTATGACTTCCTGTGTGTAACTTTCACAGGCATGCAAGCTTGTCCTCATGGCCTACACAACATTTTCCATTTGTGTGTAGATATACGTACGTTTAGGGAGTTAGGTTTCGAGTATTTCCTTCACAAAGTGTAACCTAGAGAAGGTAGGAAGATGTGAAAAGTATCAAGTTACACATTCTCAGAAGTATCTTTACTACTGAAAGACGACATACCACAAGATTCCCACGGATTTAGGTAGAACCAGGTAGAACTTAATAAACAACTCCCTCCAGAAAAGGAACAATATGTCAAGTCAATTTACTCGTAACATGATACGAAAATACGAATCATCTATTGTTTCCTTCCTGCGAGTAATTTAATCTGCCTTTTGTGCCGTGTGTGGTGGATTAACGTAAACGACATTGACATGATGATATGTATGTTGCATCCATATGAAATGTAATTATCTTTCTTATTTAAAATGAACATGCATTCCATTAATGGTCATTTGGAAGCACATGCTGTTTACATTTTGCAAACTGTATCCCCATATCATCCTCTGAGTTTCTCGTAGCCAAAATGAACGCAATAACATTATGCTACACGGAGTTAAGTAGATACTCTGAGAAGCATCCTACGAGAAAACGTATAAGGATTCCTACTTCAATCTAATGTCCTACCAAACCATGTGATGTAACTCGCTTTCACTCAAAACACTGAACTTTAAAAGCGTGTGTCTCAATCCCCAAGTTTTAATCTGTCTTTTAGAAAGTATAGTAGGCCTAAGATGGAAGGAAAAACTTTCCATTTCTCCGCTTTTTCATTCTTTTTACTCTTTAGGTAGTCAGCTAAAAGGGTGAAACCTCCATAAAAACTCTCTTCTCTTAAGATCTCGTCATATCTTGTACATACTTTCATATTGATGTTAACATTAAATTTTAATTTTCCTTTTTGGAAAGTCTCTGTGTGAGCAGAGAAGCAAGTATAGTGAAAGTTATGAGACATACGATGAGCTGATGATGATGATGATGATGACGGCTAACTTCTATTTTTCAGGATATTTTCGCAATTTAGTGCTGCGTATATCTTTATGAGGGAAGAGAAGAGGCTAACAGCATTTTCATTGAGATTCTAAAGGAGTAATTTTCCGTGTAATAAAAAATAGGAATGAATAGGGACATGGAAAAAGCGGACTTACGGCAAGCTTAGCATACTGATGAGTTCCATACTCTTCTTGGTACAAACAGGGTGGAGGAACAGACACCTTGTTCTTGGGTCGATATCTGTCCGGATGAAGAATCAGGTTGATGAGGTGGAGAAACAAGTACTGGAGGCTGTACACCAAGATCAGGAAGTAGTATTTGATTTTGATGAAGCATGTTGACATTTTAATAGTTTATGTGTTTTGAAGAGTTCATTTAATTTACGTTTAACAGTATTCAAAACGCACTTCACTTTCACATGGACAACATGGTTATAAGCCAACAAGAAAGGAAGTCGAGATGTATTTGGGGATAAGTGAAGAAAGAGTTCTGGCCTATAATTATTTTATTACTATTGTGGTTTCCTGCTACCTTTCCAATATCCACATTGAACCTGAAGCTATCGAAACGGGAACAGATAAGTAGGTATATTAAAATGCTTTCTATCTTGTGGAACTTGATTTTCTCTCCTCGAGTTTGGCGAACGTTTTTACAAAATTAAATGCAAATAATCCACATTCACCCGCGCTCCCTTTTTATCCACATTTACAGTGTAATGGAAAAGTCAACCACTTTAGAATATCTCATGGAACAAATTCCCCGACAAATATTTGGATATTTGAACCAACACTCACAACTACTTACAATGAGTAGGGAAAAAATGGTTTATTGTGGGAATGTTGAGTTGAGCTGTTGAGCTCACGAGCGCAGCGAGGAAGAGGAAAGAATGCAAAAGGACCTAACTAGGTACTCAAATTCGTACAAATAAAACTTCACTTAAAATCACTTTAAGAATGATTCGTAGAAAAAAGTCGATGATTTTGGTTATGTAAATGAATAAAATGCCAGCTTCAATTCCAGGAAACCACCTTTGAAATGTCTGTTTTTAACGTATTTAGTTCTCAACTGTTTAACAGTCATTTGCGAAGGAATTAAATGTAACTTTTACCTACAAACAAGTCTCTGGAATTTTATGCTGAACATCTAACTCCACTGTAACGAGTTCAAAAGAAGCTTTTATCTATACTTTTAAACTTTTAGCAATAATTGTTGCTAATTTTCAAAGACTCATTTGGCCTGAAGTAGGTTCGTGAACGTGGGACGTGTGGGCCTTGAAAAAAACTTAAATGGAAGCTTCTTAACTTCATTTACTGCATCTAAACAGGATACATATGCCTTTGGCTTCCACGAGCTGATTGAGTGAATCCAACACTGACAGGAAAGTTTGAAAAGTCTTAAATTGTCAAGTTTTGTATTTACGTGAATCACTTACGATGATGATGATGGTGAGCTATCTAAACTATACTGGAATTTTTAAGTTTTTCTAAGAGATCAACAAGGTCACTAGCACTATAAGAGATAAATATGGTGTTGCATTACGAGAAAGTTCAAATATCCCAGTTTGTAGACTGTATTGCTCACAGCATCACATGAAATGTATTTCTACGCTGGCTTCTCACAGCTTCTATAATTGAATGCGTATAATGAGTTTGAATGGACCTTCTTGAAAATTGATGCAACTCTCTCCATCATTATCTATCTCTCACATACACACACACACATGTATAGCGGTTGATTTATCTTTAAACATTATCGCATATGAGCACATGGTGTGTAATGCATCCAATATTGAAGGACAAATGTTAAAGTTTATTCCTTTACAAATTATATTATACATGGTCACTACGCATCACCTCCACCAATGTTCCATAAATTGACTGTTTCTTAAGATAAGGATCTCAGCAGATTCTTATGGAGTAAATCGTACTTGCATAAGCTAATCGCAAACAACTTTCCCCACGTTCACTTTTTCTCTGAACGACCATGACAGAGAGGAACTAAAAGTTTTAGGAAAAATCCTTGTGTATTAATTAAAAGTCACTTAAGCAGACGGAGTTGGTTGTCAGTGTTGTCACTAGTTAACATTAAAATGAGCTTAGTCAACCATGTCACAATTATTTTTAATGAAGATCTGTATATGGAAATAGATAGACGTTTGGTTTGCAACGTGTGTCTGATTGATTCACTTGGGTTTCTTCATCCGACCCTAAAAATATCCGTTTTTCCTCCATTTCATTTTCAGATTTAATGACAAATGACAATGACATTTTTTGTCATCATGAGTGTATAGCCAAAGTGGTTTGGGTTCCTTGTATGAAGTAGGTAGATATTTGAATTCCGAATTTCTGTATGAAGCAAGAATAAGAGGGATCCGTCCATACGTGAAATGTATGATCTGGTATTGAAGTTGATTTTTGATACACAAGTGTGATTCATACTGCTCCTGTCATGTCACACATACTATCCCAATATTCCCAATGGTTCAGTCAACGTTTAACAAACAACCACGTTGCATACGATATTACATCAGTCAGTATGTTACGTTATATTTTGGAGTTTGGATGTTACACTCGAAAGGCCAAAAAACACCATATCGAACCATTTAGAGTAAGATAAGCTGCTATGCAGCCAAGCTTCTCCCTTTCCTTATCAAAATGTTCCAAAAATTGTATCTCATCTTTCATATTTAATATTTTTCTCTTGTTCAAATTACATTTACGATCTCGCAACGCTACATTCATCTTCACTACCATACTATTGACATTACAGCAAAATAATATGACTGACTGAGGTTTCATGCATGTTTAGTAATAATGACTTCTCCCATTCCACCTATTTCAAAGCTTCTGTGCATGGCTTACAATATTTAAATGAATGCTAATGCGAGTAATGTGCTTTAACATGCAAAGTTTATTTTCAACACTTGTCCACTCAACACTATAGAGTTCCATATCCCCCGTCCCAGCTCATGACTGTCACTTGTGGGATGAATATGGACAATATTTTATTTATGCGGTCACTCATTTGTTCAATATTACTCACTGTTCTAGAATGCTTGGTATTTATTTAACTCTCTTGGAATAACATCGCTCGCAAGAGATTGGAGTAAAGCAAATAAACTAGTAATGTGAGATTGCACAAGAAAAGCAGAAGCAGTTCACATGAAATTATCGTGGATTGTGTAGACTCTTGTCCATGTGCTCACAATGTGGAATCTGCATGTGTCTTTTCACTTTTATGGAAGATCTCATAAATTAAAATTGATTTATGGATTCTGACAAGCCTAGATTTTAGTGGATATTTCTACACTCCATATACAGCCTAGATATAGGACTCGACTTTTTGGTGCTAACTTGAATTACAAATTTCCAGAAGAGACTTGCTTTTGCTTCGGGTAGCTACTCCTCAAGCATCAGATGAGATACAATACAATTATGAATACTATTATTTGATTAAATATGAAGTGGATATTTCTATATCATTGTTCGTCAAGACTGTGTAATGTATCGAGATATTTTCGGTAATGGTCTTGATGCATGGGAAAAAACTGTTCGTGAGAGCTTTTCTCGGTTTTGAGACGACAGAAAATGGGATCGCAAAAACATAGGATTCAAATGCATTTTGTTTGCTTTTAATAACGAAAATGGAGATCATCCCAAAAGCTCAGAAAGCAACATCCATACTTTTAATTTAATTTTTATTGAACCATAAGATTTGCCATTTGCGATAAGTAAAATAAAAAAAACGAGCGCGATATAAGTGGATTCCATCCTTTTCGGATTCCCAAGGGATGATAATTCTCAGAGCATTTCTTCACTTCGATAGCATTTTGGGAAAACAAAGGCATGTATAACATGTTTCTATAAATTTTTGAAAATACTTATTTGTAAGAGCTATAAAGTTACTAACCAACACACTGCAAATGCGTTACCCTGAATTTTCGAAGGCAGATTTTCCATTGAAAATAGATTGACAGCCTTTTACACTCAATACAACCTCATCAAACAACATAAAGGGTAAACTACCAAATCACAAACCAGTCTAAAGCAGAAAAACACAGTTTTGCTTATTGTCTCGCTTTCATCTCTTGTTTCAATTTTGTCCCCCACTAAGCACCTAACTATTCACCACTGAGCACATTTACCTTACCTCAATTGTTGTGTTTTGAAAAATACCGTATTAAGAACGGAAAGCCTGGAAATGAAACTTTAAGTTGTTTATAAACCACCACAGAGAATAAGAAAAATAATAGCCAGTGGCTAGGACATTTTGCACGTCTTTATCCCCATTTATATATTCTGTTGTTGCGAACCGTTTGGAAGAGATCACTAGTCTAGTCACTAACTCCTCTAGCTTTCTCCCTAACAAATTCACTACATGAGCTTCTTCCTTCATATCAAAGGGAAAAACTGGTTTGGGGAGAAAGCGAGCTTTCACTTAAACCAGTCGTCTTCCTGCTCCTAGCCTGGTCGGTACGAAGCCTGTGTGTCTCCAACATCATCATTTAGCTTTACCTTGCCCACCTGCAGTCCTCCCATGCCATGATATAATGGTTTCCCCAGTGAGTGAGTGAATGCTACATGGAAAAGCTGTTTCTGAAGATGGTGTCATTGTCAATTTTTCCCAGCTGTACTTTCATTAATAAACAAGATTTCTTTCCTTACGCTGTATTCTCGAGAAGTGAATAATGGCCTTTTCAGGCCATCAAAGGCACCTTCCAAAGAAACCAGCCGGATAGATAGAAGCTCTCCTGAGAGAATAACCCTTTTTCGTTGAAAGATAACAGGAAACGGAGTTAATAAGTGGAAAAGTATTGAAGAAATTTCTTTGGCAAAAAAATAAGCATGTCTGCTCGGCTGAATAACTCCCAACTGTTTCACGGACAGTTGCCGGATGATTTTTTTGCTTTTGACCGTTTCGTTCACACCACCAGCTCTGCAACTACTCCAGCAACGTTAAGCTTTGGTCTTGAGTCATTGATTTATCATAGTGCTAAACACATTAGTGGAAATAACGAGACTACGTATTATGATCCCGATGATGAGGAGGATTTTATTAGAGAAGTGACAACCCCTCCAGGACTAGTGCTCGCATCCACACAAAACTATGACAATTTGAAAAATGAGGATACACTCGGCTTTTGGATTCTCGATGAAATATACCTCCGCCATTCGATCGGCTGGACAGTGGCTCTTGTTGTGGCGTACTTGATAATTCTCCTCATTGGGATTATAGGCAATTGCATGGTAATTCTGGTGGTGATGCTTAGACCACAAATGCGAACTGTAACTAACATGTTCATAATGAATTTGGCGGTTGCGGATTTGGCCGTCATTATTTTTTGTGTTCCGGCCACACTTCTTGCGAATGTCCTAATTCGTAAGTTCGGCGTATTTATCAAATTTAGGCATGAAAGTCATTTAATTATGCAAAGGAGATTTGATATTCATGGAAATTGTGATTTTCAGCTTGGGTACTAGGCTCATTCATGTGCAAAGGTGTAGCATATGTACAAGGTGTATCCGTATGCGCATCAGCTTATTCCTTAGCAGCTATCTCACTGGACAGGTATTTTCACATTGAAAAATGTTTCGTATAAAGACGCTTCCCGGGGCGAACTGAAATATATCAGAGAACTCCTTAATTTGCAGATGTAAAGCCATTTATCGACCTATGGAACGACCTCGGGGGCTATCCAAGTCGCAAGCTCTGTTCACAATATGTCTAATCTGGATAGCCGCCCTCCTAATGACCGTCCCTTGGGCAGTTGTCTTTGACGTCATCAGGTCCGATAAAGATGGTCTCACCTACTGTATCGAAGTGTGGAGGAATGAGCAACACGGAAAAGTTTACTTTCTCGTAGCAAATCTCATCTGCTGCTATTCTCTCCCTCTCGTCCTCATTTCAATCAGCAACATTGTCATCTGGTGTCATGTGGCAAGGCGTAAAGTACCCCAGGACAGTGCATCTGTAGGCACAATAAAAAGAATGCACAGGAAAACACGGCACGGGGTCCGGAAAATGCTGGGCATAGTCACTCTCGCCTTCCTCATCAGTTGGCTCCCACTTTATGTTATCGTAACCAGAGTCAAATTTTCCGAGTCTATTGGGGCAACTGAGACTAATTTTCTCGCAATCCTCATCCCATTTGCGCAATGGCTTGGCTCTTGGAATAGCAGCATCAATCCTGTGCTGTATGCATTCCTTAATTCGAAATTCCGTGAAAGCTTCAAGTCCCTTTTACCCTCATGGATTACCCTGAAGTGCTTGAGAAAATCGAGGTCCAACATTATAACGAATGGAACTATGGGCACAAGTGCAACTGCAACTCCGTCATATGCTACCGTTTACACGGCACGAAGCAGCGGACGGAGTAATAGGAGCAATCGCCAGAACAAGAGTAATAATAGGACTCTGCTGGTCAGCAATCTTCGTGCTTCAATGGCTACTAATCATCATAACACTGCTACCATTACTGATCTTTAACGACATAAGCACAACAACCATGTATAAAATATTTAATTATATTACTATAAGAATAATTAAGATGATTATTTTCCGTATATACTAGATCTACTCAAGCGCAAGTCTTACCACAACATATGAATTATTTTAAGCTTTCCACTGTAATTATTCTAATTTTCATGGTAAATATTTTTTAAAAACTGTGAATCATAAACTAGAATAGGAGGTGCTGATAGAGATTCTTTGTAAGTTACTGGGAATTCATTAAAAACAGCTTTTTGCATTATAATTTATGTATCACGGTGAATGCACACTGTTTTCTAAGGCTTTCTCAGAATCCCTCACAAGTTTCAGTAATTACTCGTACACTATATGACTTTGACTCATGCAATGTTTTCCTGATGACGCGATGTTTGCACTATTTGGTAAAGATAGGCATTTCACTTTTTGGCAGAGATTTTTGCACACACAAATCTTTGATGAGGAGTAATGAGTACCTTTCATCTTGCTCCATTGCATTATTAAAATGATTGCAGATTTCTTTAATGCAATCATCATGTCCAAAGGTGTGGTATTATTTTTCATCAATAATACCTAATGCCTGCTTGCATGCAAATTTTTAAAGGGTGACTGTGCCCGTTCACAGTAACTCCAATTGTATTCCTATAAGTCTCTCATCAATGGTGGATCCACACATGTGGTGGAAAAGTGAAGGCTGAAGGTGAAATGAAGGTACATAACATAAAGTTTTACAAGTTATTCCAAATCCATATTACTGCACACAACAGTACACACACACACATGAAACAATCAACAATCACATCCCGCAGCTGCACTTACCTGCCACCATAAAGGCAATGTGTTAAAGCCATGCGATGCCAGGTCTGTGACGATAAACAAGAAAAGGATGAAAGGCGAAAGGATTCCTCTTTACAACTTTATTATTACCTGTTGTTACCCCTTTTATATATAGTTTAAGCTTCACCAAGAAAAGACAGAAAAAAGACGTCAGTAAGTCGTGCACAAAAGTAGGTAACTTTTGAAGCAAAGTTGTTGCCTTCTTCTCGCTTACGTTTCTCTTGTTACTTTTGATTGTGCCATGTTACGATTATAGCTTTTAGAAGAAATTTTGTCAGGTATATACGATAAATGTTTCTTGATATGTGTGCATTCGTGTTTTATATTTGGGATATTACGAATGCATGATGTACATGCATAAAATTTGATGGAGTACAGCCAAGAAAGTCGATAATATTGTGCATACATATGAGCGTATTTAAATATTACACGTATTTTTCACGTAGTTCAACGAGCAGCCCGGAGTACGCCTCTAATAAGCATATAATGTGCTATAGGAGGAGTAGAATTACCAGTCTCCAATATATTCCTGGAAATCTAACCCATTTTTAGCTTTGCTTTTTTCGTTTTTCCCATTTACTCTTAATATGTGCACGAACGAATGCACTCTCATACATATTTTTCATGACATGACACCAAGTCAAATGAAACAGTAGCGAGAGAAGAGCTTTCTTGTGATGATCAAAACGCATCATATCACAGTCCAACCCATCTTCACATCATATATAGCCGAAAGTACGTAAGCATCACATTTTTCAGGTTTTGCAATAATTTTTTTATTTATACATATAATGGGTTATTCTTATTATATTATTCTCCCAGATTTGATCATCATCCTATATCCCAACATATTTTCTGTTTGAAGTTGTTTATCTTGTTTGTTCCAAAGAGAAATATTGCAAAAAGCCAATTACGGTTTCCATTCAGGTAGACGAAAAGAGGCATTTTCCCTACAGAGGCTAGTTTTATCATCATCACATTTTCTCCGAATCTGTTTAACGACAAGAAATAATAGCACTCCTTCAAGAGGCGTATGATATAAAGATAAAACGATTTTTTTCTTAAAGAAGTCTTGCTCGGTTTATAGTAGTAAAAACAAGAGGACGCACAAATCTATACAAAGTACATGAGCTAATCAGCTAAGGAACGCGTTCGTTTACCCATCATCCAATCAGTTTGCTAGCGTCACTCAGCCGTGATATAAAAAGAGGAAGAATCACAACTAATGAAAGTCTTTCTGGTGAAATCAATCAAGACAACTGTACTTGCGAAGCCCACTTTCTTACTTTATGTGCTACTTTCTTCTAGCCGAGCTGTCTAACACTTCCAGTTCCAAGTTTGGCTCAAGCCAGGTAAAAACTGTCAGTGCCCGAGACTCTTGCTTTTGCAAAGGATACGAATCCTGTACGATATTATTGTCCAACTTTATCCTGAATTAATTTCGACTTTGAAAAGTTCACCAGCCTTTATCCCTGTCACCTTTCTAAGTACTAGAAAGGAAGAAAGTTTCCAACTATTTTACTAGCTTTGCATACAGGATACAGAAATGTTGCCCTGCAGATCAACCCATACTCGGGGAAACGCGAGACAGGAGAAAATAACTTTTCAGCTGTACCACATTTGTCAACTTTTCACCGTATTTCTAATGCTGGCTACAGTGACAGTTGCTGGAATGGCTGTACCAAATTCAGAAGAAGATCCAACCATTAAAGCCAGACCTGTGGATTTGGGTTCTGCACAAGGACCCCATCATCAGCATAACGTGAAAATGCTCTCTAGAGGTGAAGAAAAGGATGAAGGTATAGTGGCAGTAGTAACTCAAGGAGAGGAACCTCTAAATCCATTACCACGAATGCAAGCGGTGGAGCTGCTCCTACAAAAGTATGCAATTTAAACTAAACAACGTGCATCTGTTCAAGAGCATGTATCATATATCACGTTTAATTAAGTTATCGAAAGGCATGTCGGTTCTTTTTTAAGAATGTTTTGATTAATTTTGGTTGTACTTGGCAGATACAAGCAAATGTCTGGAGAACCGGAGGAAGCAGTGACTAATCAACGGACTAATAATGCAAGGGCTCTTTGGTCGGACGACTTTCAAAGGAGAGCTTCTGGTGAATAGACATTTTTGTTGAATGCACACAGTGTAATATCTATAGCGCTTTATTGTACTACAACTTTCCATTATATTAAATTCCAGAGCTGTGTGGTACGAGCGCATCTCTTGAATGTGGTAAACGCATTCTAAGCGTTATTGAAGGACAGGAGGGGGAGCTGAGCGTACATATGAAGTGTGATTTGCGAGACGTAAGCGTACTTTTCTTTACTAATGAATCATACCTATGAACTTCTACAAAATTTATGACATTACACACTTCGTTGGTCGTACCGAAAGTTTTAAATGTGTGATCTTGTAGTTTTAGTAAAAATGGTAATTAAATACATAGTATTTAGTCTAGACCTAAAAACAAAACGTTCTTGAATCTTTTCAGGACTTTTTAAAATGCATCGACACGGAGAAAAAGGGCTGCCTTGAGCTCGCCAAGAGTTCCGTGCTTCCAGAACTTCCTCCAAAAGAAGTGATCAAAGTAGAACAATCAAAGCTGTGGAAAGTTTTATGGACGGCTGGCGGCTGTATTTTGGCGAACTATTAGTAAAAAAGGAAGTATCTTTCGCTATATTATCATTATCATGTTATCCTTGAATGCGACATTTAAGCTGGAAAAACCTTATTGAATCCGTCAAAAAACTGTGCATATTTATTTTGAGTGGGAATTTTATTCCGTTTCTGTAATACATATAGTATTTACACGTATTATATCAAACTACGTAAAATGTATGTATTAACCAAAACTCTAAGAAACTACATAATTATGAGAAAACAATTATACGTGAGACCAAAGAATGAAGAAAGATTATATGGAAAAGATACAAATGTACTTACCTGTGTTTGTTTAAATGTTTCCACATTTTGAATAACAAAAAAGGGCGAGAACTGATGATTCTATATTCATGCTATGTACTGCTAATTTAAATCACAAATATTAAATGTAAAACAACGAAACGACGGATTACACCTTGGAACTTACCATGATTATTAATTACAACTAAACAACTGTATCTACAAATTCGAAACTATATATTTTTAAAAATTATTATCAATTCGTATGCTCTCTCCATTTAATGCCAATATTTCTAACGAATCCCTAATTTTATTTCATGTAACCGAACATCCATCGCACTGCTGATCTTAAAAGTAGAATACGACGAATAAATTATCGTGTGAATCGCTACGGTGGAAACCGGAATGAAGAGGGTTGCTAGATAAAATGTTCCCTTAAAATGCAGCGTTTTGACACAACTGCTGAAGGATGCCAACAAGACTGAGCATAAGTTCAAAAACATTTTCCCTAGCTTTAGTATGCAGCATAGCCATCATCATAGTCATTCATGTGACTCCCATTCCCATCCATATCTTTTTCGGGTTTCATGTAACCACCAAAGCCATCCAAATGCTCATACGGGGGATATTCTGGAAATTACGAAAAATACAGGACTCAGTGATATGAAAAGCTATTGGTATTTCAGTTCACACCGTGAATATTCTTACCGTCGTCAATAGGTTCCTCCTTGACTTTGACACGCGTAAGGTCAAATTCTTTATCTTTGTCTTTGCTCCTATCCTTATCCCTATTTCGAGACGAAAATCCTTGTTTAATACATTGAAACACTGCTTGTTGTTAAACTTACGAATGGTTGTGACATACCGTCTATGCTCACGATCTCTGTCCTTTTCCCTTCTGTCTTTCTTCTTCTCATTGTCCCTAGACTTACTCCTTCTTTTCTTCTTATTGTCACGCGACCGCGACCTCTTTCTTCTTTCAATTCTTTCACCTTCCTCTGGTTGCTCCTTGTCCTTATCCCGTCTATCTCTGGAACGCGATCGAGATCGTTTCCTTTTTCTATCTTTATCTTTATCTTTCTCTCGTTTTGCGTCGCGGTCCTCGCGATCACCACCACCACGTTCCCCCCTATCCCGCTCACGGCTAAAAAAACAAAAGGCATGAAATATGCAGCTCATTTTACTTTGCATTTTAAAATATATCGTTGCATTATTATACATAAGAATTGTACAATGCAACCCGTTTACAAACAACGTTTTGGTTTTAAGTTTTTTATGCATACCTTCGTCTACGTTCTTTCTCTTTTCTTTCTCTGGGTCTAGAATTAGAATCATCGCGTGGTGGTCGCTCTTTGGAGCGTGATCTTTCCTTGCGATCCCCTCGATCCTTTTCCCGTCCTCTATCTGACTTCTCATCTCGAAATCTATCCCTGTCCGGTTCGTCACGTCCAGATATTTTTACATTAACTTCCGGTCCTCCTCTCCTAGTTCTACCAAGGCCCCCACCTTTAAAGTAAAATGTTTAGTTAGTACGTTTAAAAGCATGCATCTCGTTAAACCTTTCAAATAAATAAACCGATAAAGATAATTGTAATTTTACCTAGACGCCTGGGTAGCCATCCTTTGACAGTACGACCCCTTTCCACATCAACGACTACTCTTCTCCCATCGATTTTCTTGCCGTCGGCGTGTTTATATGCCGCTGAAAAAGAAAGTGCTCTTGTTTAGAAATCGAAAGCTTTTGTGCATTCTCATTTCAATGGATAAAACTAAGAATGCAATTTTATGCAAATTTATGAGGATGCAAACACCAAGCTGATAGCTGAGCTATAATGTTAGGTAACGTTAACATTCTGTCTCTACATATTGTATGATATCAAATGAAGAAAAAAGTGTAACCAATATAGTCTGCCATTTGGAAAGACTTCCTAAACCTAAAATCTAACTTAGGTACGTACCTACCACGTACAGTAGAAACTTACACAGGAAGGAACCATAAAAATGGAGTATCAGAACATGTTGATCCTAGCTCAACTTCCTTGATCTGTCGAAGACGAATGAACTCTAACTTCCAAAACTCTTAAAACAGACTTACCTCCGCCTAAACTTTCTATTAGGAATAGTAAAAACAAAAACTATTGATTCTGTAAGACATTTACTTACACTGACATCATGGTGTTGAGAGCTACCTACACAATACGCCGCATAATTCATCTTGTCCACCTAATCCATGCAGATGCCTTTTGCCTTTGCCATATCTTAGGGCAGTAGCTATGCAATGATGGTTTGGTGGTACTTACGCAACACCTAAGATTTCCCCCAAAGTGTCACTCTCCATCATCAAAAGTGAAGGTGAACTCTACAAAATTCATCGTCCGTTCCATTCTGTATACTGTTCCTTTCTTTCATCATTTTTTATTCACAAAGTCCCCATACATAGATGACAACTTACCACCCAATCGACTTACCCAAACTTGAGAGTCATGGGACTATGGGACAAAAACTTACCCGGGGCGTTTTTAAGACGTTTAAAATACAAATATTACATATTGATGAAACGAATTCGAATTAAGAAAAAATAACGTTTACCATTGTGGTTTCGTCTCCCAAACACTTTACTATAACACTTGCTTACCCTTTTTGGCATTCTCTTTTAGCAAGAAATAACGAATTTACTTACGTTTTCATATAGACATGGACTCTCAAATGGTTAAATGATTTAATAAAAATTTTACTTTACCGGACGGTAGTTTTTTCATCAAATATCATTAAAATATAAGAATATTATGTTCCTGAAAATGTTCATATTCTTCTTATTGTAATTTAACCTTTTCCAACAAGGTAAACCGTAAAATAGGCTCTACCTCTTACCAAATGTTACCCGAGACTGGTTATTTGGTAGCGAGTCATCATCCCGAAATCCCGGGGATTCCCCGATTCATTCAGATGTCTCGATGTTGTTTCAGAGATGTAAACCTTTGTTAAAACTTTATGACAATACTTACGTGAGTATGAGATAATGTAATGTTTACGAATACCTACCAGAACTCCCTGACTTACCATAGGTCACCTCATATTTTATAAATCATGACAACTCTTTGCTTACCACATTACCAGGTTTCAGTGAAGAGTGAAGATATGGTAAATTTTAAATTGAAGTATGATTCTTCGGTAATTAGGTATAACAATGTATACTATGATCAATCGTGCATGCACGTCTCAGCGCGAACGCTTCGTGTTTGAAAATGTTTAAAATTGATAGAAAGCATAATTTTTGAACGCAATTGACCAAATGGAAAATCGCCAAGTAAAAACAGGAACCCTTAATTTTTTTGCAAAATAGTTTTAGGCTCGTTAAAAGTTAATAATAGTACAGATTTCGCACAATTCCCATAACTGAAAAAACGTACTAAATGGACGGGCTCCGTTAGTTTAAAATTTTAAAAGGCTTTAAGATAACTTGAACTCGAGCTTTTCATCTTTAAATAAATAACTGTGCATGGGTTCGCTGCTCGCTGATTTTCAGGGGAATTGCATGATATATATGACTATGACTTTTGATGAATAACTTACAATGCATGTCCCTCTCATGTTCGTACTCCACGAACGCAAAACCTCTAGGTTTTCCCGTTTTCTTGTTGTAAACCATCACAATCTATAAAACAGTAAAAATTGTTCGTCATTTTACACAATAAATATATTAATCATTAAAGATTTTCAATAGCTACTGATCAGTAATAAGTAACCGTGCCTGTTCAGCTACCACAAGCGGTGTGTAAACAATGAATTTACATATCGCTTGCTGCTATTTACTATTCACACTACATTTTATACATTCAACATTTACGTTTATATTGGTTTGTACCTTCTTGATGGGTCCATATGATTCCATTTCTCTCCTTAGTTTAGACTCGGATGTATCGTAATTCTGGAGACAAAAAATAAGTTCAAAAGTTAATATTACTAATTTTTACAAAATTGAAAAACTAAACAGTATGTATTGCAGACTGAACTTACTATTCTCCCAATAAACAATGTCTTGTATGGATCTAACGTAGAAGCATTTTCATGTGGATTCCCTACAAAAATTAACATTTCACAAAATTATAACACTACCAAATTATGTTTTACACAATATAATTTATAAACACCACATACAACATAACCAAAATCACATATTAGTCAAGAAAATATACATACACATAGCAATTTCTTGTTCTAATTTATATGCTACTTGTTCTGCCTTTTCTTTTCTTTTCCTCTCCATTCTCTCCTCTCTTGTTTCCACTTTAGTTTTTGGGGGAGTTTCCGAAGGATCCTAAAATTTAAAAGTTAAAAAATCAATCAATCATATCCTACTCCTTTAACTGTAACGAAACACTAAAAATGACCATCCCATCATTCATAATTTAAAATTCATCAATTAATAATACTTTAAATAGGAATAATTCCCTTACCTCGAACAGGTTGAGATACTGGCCAACACCATAACTAACTCGTTGAGGTTTTTCATAATTTAACTTAGCTATGGGTGGAAGATAGGTAATAGGATCACGCGCTGCAAATAGCGCTAGCAAGTTTGGAGGTAAAAATTGAGTCATTTTGTAATTCTTTTAAATACGCAATTAATTCAGATTCACTCAGGTAAAAATAGTATACCGTCTAACACTACAATCAACTAATTTCTTATATAAATCTAATCCTACAGACTGTAATTGAGCAAATTTCAAAACTTGACAATGCCATCAACATAAAAAAACTGAAAACAAAACCTACCACTGCACATAAATCAACAACAAATTAGTAAAATATTTTCCCTGTTACACATCCTAATCAGCTGACTCCAAAATTGACAGATGGCAGTTTACAACAGCCAACCTGTCAGCCGTTATCAATCAAGTTTTAAAAAAATCAATCCGAATACTCAGATGAACACTATTTATCTTACATCTGAGGTTCAATACCAAGCTCAAAAATTATTTGTTCTGGTTTGCCGGATCACCTCCTGTTAAAATAACCTAATCTAATTAGCTCCAGGTATAATATATACATCACAATTATCAATTTTTATAAATCTAACAATTAGTTGTGTAGATTTAGGAGAAAAATCTTCCCTTATCGTCTTCATTGACTATACCGATTTCAATAATATAAATCTACAAATATAAAATCGTTTGATGGCCGTGTGTCTGATCTTTATGTGTTTATAAGCTTTTCTGAAGATGAACGCTTGTTCATTCGCGCGTGTCTCAATGCATCCATACACTCTATGACTGTGATCAGCTCAAAGTATTGTTTATACTGGGTAAGCTTTTTTCGAGGATATGTAGATGACGCGACTGTTAGTTCGCGACTGTCACTTGGATAAGCTTACTGAAGCTTCACGTCTCTACAAATACACGCTACGCGCTGGAATTGGTAGATACTTATGCATATGTGTCAAAAGAAAACCAACGAATGAATATGAGGAACAAACAACGATGACGCCATCGGGCGAACAATGGATAATAATAATAATTTGTAAAATTAAGTTTATGAATATTACGGAGAAGCCACGTTGGATATTTATTTGCTACACGTCGTCAAATTCTGTTTAAACTACATAAAAAGGCAAACAAAGCATTTCATTTCCACATGATTTGTCATTTTTTTTCCACTAATCGAAAGTTCGTTTGTCATATTTCAATCTAATTTCACATTGAAACTTGAGCCGCAAGAGCACCCTTGTTCTGCTTGAGGATTGTGGATGATTCGAAAAGCAGCTCTGATAAGTTCCGTTTCATAGTCAAGAGTTGATCCTCGAATAATATCTAAACTTGTTTTATCAATTACTACAATTGCACTAGAAGGGTTATCACCACACAAGACGACATCTTCGTCAACTATATTCCGGTCTATTTCGAACTTGTATTGAAAACCGGAACAGCCGCCACCATCAACGCTAACACGGAGAAAGGTACCATTTTCAAGGATGTCTTTCAGTCTTTTCTTACATGATTCAGTTATTTGCAGGGTCTGTGAGGAAGGCGGCACTCCGGTGGTGGTGTGGAGTTTTGGGGATGTAGAATAAAATGCTGGTTGCGATATTGGTATAGGCCGACTGATGTAAGTCTGGAGCGTTGGCGATATGATTCTTCCTAATTGTTTGAGGGTAAAGGCTCTTCGGAAAAGCGACATTGTTGTGGATTTTGGTTTAAATCTTTGGCAAGGAATTTGTACGTATTCACTTATATATGGAATCAAGCATCCATATGTGATAAAACTTGGAATTTTCATATATAAAAGTCCAATGCATGGGAGCTAGGTCGGTACACTTTACACAATTTGAAAAATGAGATCAAACGCTGAACGATAAATGGTCAAGTCAAAAGTAGAGAGTGCATGGATGAGGTGGGCGTGGGATAAAAGATGTAAAATGCGGTTTTGACTTAGGCTTCAGAAATAGTCTGAGGTGATCACCACATCAACAACGGAGCCATGGAACGTTGTACGTAATAGGGATGATGTGTGGGTGTGTCGTGTGCCACTAGTTGCAGATGTCCCCGAACGAATGATCTACGGTGAATTGATTCTGATGTGACTACAATAATTTAATAGTTTTTAATACGAATTAATTTACAAATACTGGTAATATTTGGCTGAGATAAAGCTAACAACCTGCCCACCTAGAAGCACTTGATTTAAACTTGTTAGATTGAAAGTTGATTTGAGACTGAGATTTATGTGAGACCGATAGTGGGACAGAGGTGCCTGCATCCACTATTTGTCATGGCATACATTTATCGTTTCTTTTGTCTGAGGTAGGTGAAGGTGAAGATGTGATATTTTTGCATAAACCTGGGAAGAAGTCCTGGTTGGTTTAGAATTAGGCTATCTTACGGTGTAATCTAAATTATTTCCACATTTCCAGTGTATATTTAGGTCAGATTAAGATATTTAAATTTATGTTGTAGTGTTCTTCATGGACCTTAAATAGGTCGTCAGTTTTTAAGGTTTTTAAGTCTGTGTTCAAGCACCAAATTTGGTGACTTGAGTCACCTAATTTGCTGACTCAGGTCATCTAATATGGTGACATCCGTTAAAACTCACCAAATTTGGTGACTTTAAAGTTTTTCGTAGTTTAAAAATCCAAACACTTATCAACAATCAACTCATACTTAAAATTCTGATCTATTATATGGAGTAAATTTTCGATCTTTTCACCGTGCGAAATTAAAATTTATCGTAACAATTTGGAGCGATTGATTTGGCTTAAAAGTTACCAAATTTGGTGCTTCTTATAACGGAAGGCACAAAATTTTGTGATTTTGTAGTCACATTTTGCTTGAACACAGACTGACAGGGCCACTCCATACTGCTCTCAACTCAACTGCCAACTCAAAATCTGCCTTTAACCGTAGCCCAAATACGCTTCTCTAAAGCGAATTTCGTGAACTTTTTGTTAAGATACCTTACCTTCGTATCACTATCAAAACTCAGTTGCTGGTTTTGTATACCGTCAGGCTCCTTTGTCTCCCAAGAAGTGAAATAGATGAATGCATCATGTTTCGACAGGTTGGTTCAAAGGTTATGTTAAGTATATTCGGTAATAAATCAACCACATTCTCAAAAATTTCCTCACATCCGAAGAGTACTTACAACCTAACATTACGAAACATTTCATGCAAATGCAGACTTCATTATTTTTCGGGGACAGCATTGCGGATTCACCGCATGATTCTAGCGAAGGAAACGTATTGGATTGGAGGTAAAGGAGGAATACGAAAAGGTGAAATCCAACAACTAGATTATAAATTTGTTTTCAATTGGGGGTTATTAGGTTTACCCTGATCTGTCATATACAGTCACATACTCCGAAACTTCGCAGCTACTAGGCACAAAGATTTGTAAGAATTGTTTTGTATTACATAGCTGGAATGAAGGTGGCCTTTGTTATGTAATTGTAACTGTTCTTGAGTTTGCGTTCCGTAATACTTTCGACGAATCCCTGGTTCAGATTATTTATACCTGAAATTATAAATTATTGCATGATTAATATTTTTATAATATCTAGAAGTTGCGGTTAGTCAAAAGAAAAGGTTGATCTCTCATGACATATATACAAAAGAGAAATGCATAATTACTAACTCTAACTAAGAATTTAAAAATAACTGCTTAAGTGTCTAGCACAAATAAATCATGATTGTATGTACTCTATTTGCGTAAAATTTTAATTTTTGCCATTTTATCGCTTTGCAGACTGTAAAAGTCTGGTGAAAATGGGGAAACAACGCTTAAAGTTTCCTGATCATCTGACGGAAGAAGAGGAAACGTTGAAAACTAAATACGAAAATTTGAGGAAGATGGTAAATAATATAAACCATAACTTGTGATATTTTATGATATTATTTATTTAAATTCAATGATTTTCATGCCTTCCGCGAACTTAACGCAAGCTATAGCATAATCATTGCATGGAATAAATACTTGAACTGATGCTTTTCCAGAAATGATTTAGTTTAGTTGACAGTCAACAGTGAATTCGTGTGCAAGGAAAATAATGTTCGCTGTGTTATTGTACATTTTATTTTCAGAAACAAGCATTAGAAGAAATGAAATTTCCAAAACGAGAGCCTGAGAAAGCAATCGTTCTGGATGCAAAGGAAGCTAAAGAACATGCTAAGAAGCTAATACAATCCGGTGAAGTGTCACTCTCTTCGAAATCAAATGGCGAGAAAACTGGTTTCAAAAGACCTAGCCGAATGTTTATGGACAAAAAGTTGTCCGAGCCGGAGACGTCTCGTCCATTGTAGTTTAGCTTATCAAGATTATAAAATACAAAACCTAATCTCATATTCATATGAAATACCATGTCATTTTCCATATTCCTCATCTTTACTTCTACTTTTTGTTACAAATCCGATTTTGTTTGAGTTCGATGAAAAGATGGAATAAAATAAATTCGTGGAAATAATCGTAGCAGGAAAAATCATATTTTCATAAAGGAGCAATGTTGGCCTTCGAGATAACAATTACTTTTTCTAACATTTCCAACTTTTGTTTGTCAAACGTCAAACATCATTTTTGAATTTATACGACAAACTAGAAAAACGGTATTTTTTTTCTCGGAGAAGTTAGTTGTTTCTCTTCGGAAAAAATTACATGAATTATAATCTTTGAGAAGTAAAATAATTATTTTCCATTTTGCAAAGTTGGATGCATGTGCCAAAAACTTCGATTTAATGGACTTTTAGCGCTTGAATTTGAATATTCTGTACAACATTTCTGATACCCAAACAAGAGCTAAACTTGATGAATTTCTGAGTACTGAAAAATTTAAATGCAGACTCAAAGTTATCGAAAGGGAAAAACTCAAACAACAAATAATTTATGATAATTTTGAAGAAGAATAATATAAACATGTATTGGTTCTTAATTATTCAATACTTTACAAAATAAGCAGTTTTTCTGACTTCTGCGCTGACGTTTAACCATGTTATATTTATCTGCAAAATGTGACGAGACAAAGCAAACGTGGTTACTGAAACCGGCGCGTGTTTACCCAATGCTTCAATTAATGACTATTTTTATACTGTGACATCTCTGGCTGGCCACATCCATATTGATTGATACAAACATGATATTGATTGTAAAAACTCCTATGGGTTATTTGAATATCTTAATACATCTTCGCCTTCATAACTTTGATATTGTTTCCATAAAGCAGCCAGCAGGAAGGAAATACTCCTTTGCCCTTAGTGTTTCATGCAGACTGCAAATAAGTGAAACTGCTTAACTTTTTTTCAGTGCCTTCTCTAATTTTACAGTATGTCAAGTATGTGCCAGTGCCGCAAACTGTAAATGCTTAACCGAGACCTCCAAAAACTTTCCTAGTGTTGGTTTAATTGAATGGACAAGCTATAAACAGAATACTTGACATACATATCTATACATTGCTTATATGAACTATGGTGTACTTATGTACATCGGATTGCATGTCAGTTTTTCATTTCAGATATATTTCAAAAATTTCAGCAAAGAATTTTAACTAAACATATTCATAGATTAGCTAATTAGCTAGTAACGATTCCCAAAGCAGATATTAGATACTCCGAGCATTTCATAACTTGAGGTCAAGAGTTTGCAATATGATTTTAACTCAATGTGAAATGAAGGGGAGGAAAATAAATTTAAAAATAGTTAGAATTATCACATGAGGCTAGAACATTTTCATCCAACACATCACATCTTCCTTTCCCTGGCAGATGTGAACACAATACTATCCACGCAGCCTCATGTGACTATGCTTCTTAAGCTCCTTTATGTTTCCACACTTTCAATAAAGTAGTATGAGGAACTATTTTCTCCGGTAAATACGTTTCAATGCATACAAGAGGAAACTTGCTGCTTGGATCTGAAAAGGAATAACATAACATTGCTGTTTCTGGGCCACCCATTTCTTTCCGATATGCAGCTTCCAATTCCACCTAAAATCCCCACTGCTCAAGCCCTATGCTCCATTCCATTAGACAAGATACAAAGGAGAGAAGCAGTCGGTTTGAATAGCCTCCAAAAAAACTCCATAACATCTGTCTACTATATGGATTTTGCCTTGGTCCTCTTTTTCTTTTCCAGTTAGCTTTCCACCACTCCTTGCCAAGCTTTCTGAGAGCTTTTAGCTTTTTCCTTTTACGAGAATGTGAAAAGTACGGATCGTATCGGGGAAATGAGGGAAAAGAGAGGAACCAGAGCAAGTCGCAGCACCAGAAAAGCAACCTTCTATGGTTCGGGAGTGCAAAATGGATAGAACCACCGCACCGCACCACCAACCCAAGTAGACAAAGGCTTTCTGGTCCGGTGTAAAGATGGAAGGAAATATATATCATGTACCTAAAATATACGAGCATTCACTCCACCTCCACATTTTAACTTTGCGTCTGGTGGGGAATTTTTCGAGAATGTGATATGAAAGATAGTCATAATAACCCTTACTGACTGAGAGAAAGATAATTCGAACTTAGGGAGGCAAGCCATAGTCGTGTCCTGAGCATTGGAGCCTGAGCAACTTTTCAAAGGGGTCAGTAGATGATATTGTAACGTAACTCGTCGAAAGTCCAGAATGGGGTAAACACGAATCCGTAAATTGGAAGCCATGAATCTTAGAATTTTACATAATTTCGAAAATCACATAAAAATCAAAATTCAATGCAGTTATTCTGATTGTCTTAAGAGCTATTTAAACCGTTAGTTGATGGTGACCCGTAAGTGGGAAAATATATGATAAACCACTCTTTTGCGTTTGTATACAGGTAGCCGTGAAAGAAATGTTGTTTTGTTTGTAATATTGTCAGTATCACAGTTTGATACATTGTTTAATTTAGTAAAATTGGATCGTTTCTTAGTTCGCTTTGCGCTCAAATGTTACTGTTGTCAATTTGCAAGTAAGCCGACGACGGCTGATTAGGTACACAAAGGTAGATGTGCTTAGAATGATAATGATTGCACACGAACTAATCCTTTGGTCACTCAAGGGTTTTCCAAATTAGCATAAAATTTATTCATGTTTAAAATTTAGTCCTAACTCGCCACAAGCTTAATACAAATATCGGCGATCTAATGAAATAGTTTCCTATACTCATACTTTTGTGTACTATGTCCTACATGTAACGATAGCTGGAAGAGGTACAGCTAATGGGTGATAAATATACTGATTTGAATCTGTATAATAATGCATTTTTAAATGCTAGGATCGGATAAGGAGGTCGATTTTAATCCCGCATTTGCACCGAAGAATATTACTTCGGTCAAAGTCAAAGGTTATCCTTTACCACTTCATGCAAAGTGCAGTTGCAAACGGAACATTAGCTAAGAGTGACCGTGCACGTATTCGAAAGTAGATAAAATCGACCACCACCACAATAATGATACCCTTCAAGTACTCAAAAATAGTGTACTTATAAAACTGCTAGCAAACAGTTGATGTGATTTGAGCATACGAACTGTGTATAAATTTCGAATCGAATGTGAGAACCTGAACGTATACATACGTGTAACAAAGCAATGTGAACTTGAATAAATAAATATGCATGCATCCGATAATGCATATTGCATAGTGCATACTAACCTCAGCTTACAACTATGTACAACCTAGGAAAGACTTCGCTTCACTCTCCCTCCTCACTCCTGTGTCCTCAGTGATCAGCGTCATCTCATTGCTTGTGTCACCATTAGAATTTAGAACTCTCTGTATTTGCAAAAGTAGTACCTTACTAACCCCTACACCCTCAAAAATCTCCCCAAATCCTGGCAATCTAGTGTATCCTTTTGTATATCTGATTATTATGCATGCATTTAAAAACCGACATGAAACGGCTGATTATGATTATGACTACCACATGAGGTAGTTATACTAACTTGAAATAATTGTGATTTTTTCGAACGCACTAAATAAATTTTGACTTTTTATAACAAAAAAAGTTTCTGAATAAAACGATGACCAGATTTCATCCATATAAAAAAATCGACCAAGATCTTTCAGCAGGATCGTTTCCACTCAACAGCGAGCAGGTCAGAAAAGAGCAAAAATCAACAGCGAAAAAGCGTCATATCCACCTGCCCTCTCTTGACTTTATACACTTCGTCGGCACCAGCGGCACATATGCCCCTTCTTAATCAACGTTGTTAAATAGACTCCACAACCTATAGCAAAATATTATGTCTGTAAGCGTACGTACAAGTAAACTGATCCTGCCTCATTTCATAATGTAACCAAAAAACAAAGCTATTCGTTACAAGGCCATGCGTGATACTGATTCACCCTTTAAGTAATGCTACGTACAAAAAGAAATATGTGCATTTATACCAAAGACTTTTTTGATTTATACACATATTTATTTATTAATATAGTTCCAAAAAACCTACTTTGATCACATCATTTTTTTCCGTTTCGAACTTTGCTCCCACAACTGTCAAGTGAGCGCGTTCACTCAAATAATATAATTTTCCTCCTTCTTCAAAAACGCACGCGCGATAATCCATTTTTAAAAAATCTCTCTCGAACAAAATCCTTTACTCTTCCTCTCTCCAACTGTCAATACAAACGCTTTTACACAAAACAAGCCAGCATAAAAATAAAATTCAATTTTCTCAGCAGTTACTCCACCAGCTGTACTCACATCATTTTCAGTTACTTTTCGGCAATCATTTTTGTCATTCGAAATTGCATGTTATGCGCCTCAGCAAAGGAAACTACGCGTCAACTCATACGCCAGTGCTGCTACGCTGCCGACAAAGTTGTGAACAACGCTGATCAAGCAAGACTCATAGCGTTTTTTATATATCATTTTCAAGCATAAAACGTTTCGAATAAAAGTAGACGAAGGAAACGAGGAAAATGACGTTACAGCCAAAAAAGAGAAGCAGCTTCATAACATTATTTTCTTCCTTCGTCGTCGTCGTCCCATTCGAGACTTGTATACTTGAGAAAAAGAATGGCAATAATAATATCCTTCTTCTCTGCCTGTGTACAAGTGTGTGTGTGTGTGTGTGTAAACTGCCAGCCAAAAGGGACATTGCAGCGAAAAAAGAAAAATATCGAATTAAATGTAAGTTCGTTCTTGCTGTTGCTTTACACAATCTTGTGATGATGGTCGTGTTGGTGTGTGCATAAGAACGGAGTCACAGCAAGGAACGCAATAAGCAAAAGCCTTTACCATTCCATTAGGTTATTAGTATAGGAATAGGACATAGGATTGGCTATGTGCATGCAAAGCTATACAACCACTACTACATGCACAAGTTTTCTTCGACATATTACTACACCTTATATACAACACACATACAGAAGAGAAGAAATATTGAACATTTTCTACCTTACTTTACGTAGGAGGATTGGATGGATGAAATGGAGGATGTTGGATGTTATATACAAACCTCTCTTGCTCTTCTCTTTTGGGTTTTATTTTACTTTTTTTGAAGGCTACACACACACACACACTTCTCACACTAAAAGGAGTATTGTATATCGATATAGAGAAGAGGATTGTATATATGTGTAGTGTGTTTGGTGCAGTGCAGAGTAGTACTATAATACGATGGTGTACATGTAAAGGATGGAGTAGTGGAATAATGGGGAAAGAGAACTTTTTTTGAAAGAGCTCACAGCAGCAGAGTAGCAAAAGCACTATACAACATACTTTTCAACTCTAAGAGAAGTTTCAAGCTTGTTCCTTTACTTTTTAGTGAGAAGGCAGGCAAGCAAACGCGAGGTACAACGTAGTTCTCTCACAAAACAGCGAAGTAGATGCATAAATATCATGTAGGATTTTTTATCACGAGACTAAAACCATTTTATATAAGGATATGTTTATATATATATATATATCTAGCTATATTATATAAAAGAGAAATGTATATATCTTCCTATATGAAAGTTGAGGTTATATGATATGAGGTTCTTATATTTATATATAAATCTTGTGTGACTGCTGATATACTCTGTTGCTTCCATTATATTCGATAGCTTGACTGCCTACGTAGAAACAATATATATAAGCGAAACAGAGAAGCAAAGGAAAAAGGTCTGAGAGTATTATAACGGCAGCAGCGCATAATATCATCATGAGCCAACGGCAAAGGAACGAAAGAACGGCATCCACATTTTCTACAAAGAGAGTTTAGAGTAGACAAGTTAAGCGAAGGGATGTCAGAAGAGCGAACTGAGAGAGAGAGAGAGAAGTAATATGCAACCTAAAACTCAAGACTACTTCTTCATGGCATGATGGCATGCATGCATGGCCCTCATTCTCAATACCATTTGGTATGACGACGACGTTACACTCAGTTCCTTCTTCGTCGTTGTTAAAATGTTGCTCTCAGACTTGCATGCAAGCTCTTTGGTGACTTGGTGAGGAGGAATAGAAAATGGAAAATCAAAGGAGTTGCTATATGGGATGTTTGGACTTCGTTCATCTCCACTGATTAAAACTCATAGGGAACTCATAGCGTCATTGATTGTTGAGAACAAAGTACGCCACCTCAGAGGAAGTCGAGTTGGGAGTTGGGATGGCAGTTACTTAGTTCTCTTTCATTTCAACGTCTGAGCGGCTACAAAATTTGAATTTTATGTATATGAACTTAGGTATTATTCGTAGTCGGCTGGAAAAAGAGATAGGGTATAGAATAGTTAGTGCTTTGCTTGAGAGAAGAACGCATGCTACATGTATTTGCACTTTTGCAGCCAATTAGAGTATTTGACAATTTGTATTTTTTAAATGGAGATAGAGGATATGTATGCTTTTCGGGTAAAGGGTTAACTACAATGTGGTTGGCTAAAGTTAAATTATTGATTGGTTTTATTTCCTAGAAAAGGTTTTTTTAGGTTTTACTTGAAGGCATGTCAAACTGATGTCACAATATACTTTCAAGAAAGCCGTTTCAAATATTCAGTAACCAGATAAGATTCTTGCGAAAAGTCGATTGGAGGTAGGACGAAACAGCGACGCAACGATGGGTTGTACATATATGTATATTGAATGCAAACGTTTATGGGTTGGAGGAGAGGTGAAGTTAAGCAGTACTTTTTTACCATTATTATACTGCGCAGTACTCTCACCAAAATTGCAACAACGAGTGGCAATGATGATGACGACGCTACGTGGAAACCAGCTCGTACCTTCAGACTTAATGTACGTAAAGTTATTAACGCTACGTGACACCACATTTATACGACGCTGCAGTAGCACTGCTGACTGACGCTTAACAAAGAGTTTGTATGAGTTTCAAGCGCTATCCCTACTTTGCACGATATAGGTACTTTTTGAGACTACGCAAAGTATGCCATTTTAGAAAAAATCATGCATGCATGGTCTCCCTTAAGTATAAAAATCAAATCCCTTGCGGATTTTGGATGATTTTTCAAAAAAAAATAAAGAATCCAAATTCCAAACCGTATTTTCAACAGAGCGTTCTCCCTCCACCACTCTGATAATTTCTCTGTGCTCTGCTCGCGATACCAGCAACTGAACTATTTGTTCTGAAATTTTAGTCGAATTTAGTTTTATCTTTGAACAAGATACGACGATATATATCCTCGCGAGTCGAACTCAGCACCAGGCGACTAACTCCGAACTCTTTCGACAAGAAGCACTCACATTTTGGACAAAATGCTCCGCACACCGCATACGCTCTATATAGCTCACCTACGTGAATAAGAAAAATAATTTTTGGCAAACGGCAGCAGCGACTCCAGACACACTGCGGAGGGCACTGGAACCCAAAAGAGACGCCACACCACTGCCACCACGAAAACCCATATCTAACACCATCGCCCAAAAACTCTACTCTTCTTCCTATGTATTTTTTTCCATGAAAATGGATAGAAAAAATATCGATTCCTCTGTACTCTTTCTCTCTCCGTTTTTGCCATGCATGTTGAACCTATACCGTTCCATAGGTGACGTTTCTCGAACCGTTCTAGTCGATTATTTGGTCGAAGGAAGAGTAAGCTACATGAAATAAGCTTACATGGAAAAAATCATGAAAAATCAACACGAATAGCTGTGCACCCACCTCAACCTATATATTTCAACAATAGCTATGTATGAACAAACTCCTTTAGAGTGATTATTGGAGGGATGCCTTTAGCTATTTTTGAAAATTACTATAAAAAATCAACATGCGATATTAAATTCCCTTTCTGCAATCTACACGCCATCCTTCTGAAAATAGGGACCTTCTGCGATCTTATACCTGCCCATTTGAAAAAAGTTATCAAGCATCATAACATGTATGATCATAACCGTCTTCTTTCCAACATTTTCATCTCATCCCTTTTTCTGACAGTTACTTCTGTCAAAGAAATTATTTTTCTAAAGCTCCTTAAAATCTTTACATTTTTAACAGAGCAAACTCAAACTCGCAGAGGAAAGTTAATTTTATTTTACAGATTTCATCATTAAATGTACCCTTCTTTGGCGAAAGTGGGTAATTTAAATTTCGAAAATTCTCTCTACGGATAAGTCATCCAGCTCAAGTACCGTACTTGAGCCTTCATTTCGTTTACTCGCTCATATTCTTAAAGACGGTAAAATCGGAGTGAGGTGAACTCATCAGAATCCGCTTCAGTTTTCTTCCGTGCTTTAAACGAAATGAGCGAACAATTTTCTTCTGCACGGCATTATTACTGCTTGTTGTAAAGGAGCGCTGCGCCCAACTCACTCCACACAGACTGACATGACATTAAAAGGTACAAATATAGAAGTAAAACGAGTGACCAAATGGAAAAGGCACCAGAGTTCGTTGTCGTGTGTGACTAGCAAAAGCTAGGAGAGTTACGCTATGCACATAGGAAAATACGAGAGAGAAGAAAATTTCCAACATAAAACCATCCCCACGTTATTTGTCGCTCTGTCTCTCTCGCACACGGTGAGGCAGCCTTAAGAAATGAAAATTTCAGCTTGTCCAATATACACTGTAAGAGAGGGCTAGAGAAGAAGAGAGAGAAGCAAGTTGAGAATTTTATCGAACAACTTTTGTATTCCTCCCTAACGTTGAAATAAGTCCGCACATGAAAATTCGCCTTTTTGGTGAGTTCTCTCGCTCGGTCGTTCGTTCGTTCTCTATCGAGTGTACAGACAGAGCGCATCATCATGATGAACTCATAGCGTACTAGTACACGGACGTAAGCAAACCAACCAATTCCACTAAGGTTGAATTATATGTATGCCTACATGGCTTATGTAGGACTGGCAAAGGTTTTTGCTGCACACGACGACGACATACAAGATACAAGTTGGGATTTTCTAGATGGAATGCTCGAGGAAGAAAACCTTGTGTGTACGCTCAAGCTTCAGTTGTTAGTTTGGTACGCTGGCTGAACCTCTTTTATTTCTCCCATTTCATTTCGCTGGGCTTTTCTTTTGAAAATCCATGCTCCCCTTTTTATTATTACGGATAGAGAGTATTTTCTATGTGAGCATTGTGTGCGCTCTGCTACTCACTCCTGTTATGTTACTCTGGATGACACATGAGCAGAGTGAGAGAGAGAGAGAGAGAGGTTGGAAAATATCTCTCTCCCTCTACTTTCTAGCTTCAATATTATTCCCTTTTCTTCTCTTTTTAGTTCAACTCAGCAGTAAAGTAGTAATAATGCTGGGTTCGCTCTACAGCACGATAGGAGAAACAGCAGCTTTTTAAGCTGGCTCTATGCTCTTCTCTCTGGTGGAGTTGAGTTGAAGTTTTCCAAAGCTTGAAGCTGATAGCAATGTCCTTAGCTGTCCTCAACCTCACTTCAGTCACTTGTTCTCTGCTCCTCACATACCAACAACATCCATGCATGATGTCGACGTAGAGAACGAAGCTCGTTTTCGAGCTTGGTGAGCTCAATTCACTTCAGTAGGAAGGGAAAAGAGGAGCGAACGTTATTACAAACTTGGTCGACTATATAGAGTAGCCCATACTATTAGTATTTTTATCGCTGTCTGTACGACTGTACGAGAGTCTCTCCTTTGTACACAAAGCTCTTTTTCAACCTTTTTTCGTATACTGAGTAAGCGAATACCTATATTTTGTCGTGGTACGGTGTAATCATATAGAACCATATGAACCACTATATAAATGCTTATATATTATCCATTCCCCTTTTTTCTTACGAAGGCACCATCATTATCTCCTTTTGGTGATGGTGCTGCCGCTGTTGATCACATTCCAAAGTAAATTCTCATCACCAGAAAACTTTTTTTTATTCTGAGGGATAAGGAACAGTTACGGCAGAGCAAAGAGATGAACGGAGAGAGACGCGGTGTATGCTTCTTTTTCATAGAGCTTCATGAAATTCCAAAATTTCATATGAAAAACTCTACCCCTTGAGGAATGATACCGAATCTTTTTTAAAAAGTGTAACATTTAGGTGCGCAAGGTGCATGAACTTGGGTAGTTTGGAAATTTAGAGCTATTCTCAATTTAGATAAAATAGTTTTCAGAATTTTGTATTCTGCTACATACTTGATTGTTTTGATTACTGAAATGAAACCATATAATCAGTGCTAAAAGCATTATATTGTAAATGTAATTAGTATTTTTTTCCAAGTGCTCCTCGCTACCTTGCATACTCATTCATACTTGCGGCTCTCATGTGATATGCATATTGTGTGATGTGCAGCAGCAAATGCAAAAAGTTGCACGAAAAAATATTTACTTTTAACTCAAATATAAGCCATCATACACAAATAAATACTAATACTAGTTGTAGCTGCATTGAAATACCTACTGCTACGAGCTGAATTTGTTGTTATTATCAGCAGCAGTGCTTTTTCATTTTGGACTTTATAACATTTGCTCGCTCAGCTCATAGAGTAAAATAGCTTGTGTGCTTGGTTGGTAATATTCTCATCTTGTATGAGCACACACACTCACATTCCACGGCACAGTGGTAAACTGGGATGAATGCAGAGGCAGAAATGAGACAAGTGAGTAATCTCAAGTTGAAAAGCAACAGAGCAGCTTGCACTGTTTTTCAGTGCTGCTCTCAACTCAGCAGTTTTTCAGATAAGCTGCAAATATGCACTCTGCTCCTGTAATAGCACATACGTCGTGAGAGCTCGAGAGACGGAATATTACATTGAATTGAATAAAATGGGATGTTGAGGATGAAGCAAGCTCATGAAGCAAAAAGCTTTCATATATGCAGCAAAGCAAAGGAAAACTCAACTGTTCAAGTTAATGCAACAACGCCATACGACGTTACAAACTTTTGCCTCACATCCGTGCACTGAGAAGGGATACACAAGACAAAAGGGAAAGAGAAGGGGTTCTCTCCTATTCAACTCTTGGTAAAGGCTGTGTGGAACACATAAAATGTGAATTTGAGGCTATCGAGCTGTGTAGAGCGCAAACACGTCCTATCACACGAACACATAACATCCAAGCTCCTTTTTCGTCAGAGTCGTTGTTTCCTTCGAGTAGGCATTAGACGAGCTAAACTCACAATTTTCATATATACCAAAAAGTGTTGTATGCCCGATGCTGCTGCTGTATGCTGTTGTGTGCAGCAGTAGAGGACGACGACGACGAGAGCATAATGATATTCTCCTTTTTCTCTCTTCTCTTTCTGCTTCTCTCTTTCCACTATGCGACTCATGAAGGATATTGGATGTTTGGTTGGATGACTTGACTAACATGGGATATTTTATGTGTGCACACACTACCAACGACGGAGTAGAGCGAGCAAGCGAGGGATGATGTGATGTGAGTAAGAGAGCCCAAAAAGCCGTATACTCACAGAGCAGCAGATATTATACACATATTTTCTATTCTCGCACATCAGCCCAGAGAGTACTGTTTTCTGAGAGAGAAGCTTTTTGCTATGCTTTGCTTTGAAACGAAAGGAAACCAAGCCAAACGAGAAGAGAATTGAATGCACTAAAAATGTACATACATATAGGTATACAGCATATATCCACTCTATAACTTGGGCACTATCATGTAAGCATGTAGTTGTAAAGGGGATATAAAAGTTGAAAGCAGGATATCGTTATAAGGCTTTCATCTCTGTATACGGTACATTCATACTCTCTTATTTCTATAGGTTTTACGATACGGTATATGGATATGCCTATACGAGTTGTTGAGAGTTATATGAATATACCTTTTTCATGTGGATATGCAGATAGATAGGCAGTGTTCGTGGTGCTTACTCACTCTTTGGTTGCTTTAGCTCTGTGTGTTTTCCTATGTGCATAGGAAAAAATGGGAATATGACTGGATTGCATTGCTGTTGGTTGGCTCAATTGAAAGCAGGCGACCAAAGGATAACATAGCTGCGAGAGAGTGAGCTTTTCTAGAGAAAAAGCACGAATCCTGGCAATACAGCTGCTTTCTGCTTTGCCACCAAAACTCATAGTATGTGTGTATACAAAACACACAGACAAGAGCATTCCAAAAAATTTCTAAATAAATAAAAGCACTTAATATATACTTAAATAGATCTTCAAGAGAAGGAGTAGACATCAAGAAGAGTATTGTCATCTGTACCGGAATTAGAAAAAAACAACAGAAGACATCGCTAAAAAGAAAAGAGCGTGCGTGCACTTGACTGCACATACCGCATGTTTGCCTCTGTGAGAATGAAAAAAGTACTTTGATAAATATTACGGTTATTTGTGTAGTAATCGTCATCCCAATGTGAATGTGTTTCGGTGAGGAAGACTATTTATCAAGTTGCATCATTGCCATTTGTCGATAGATGAGAGACATCAAACTGTCACTGGTTTTGTGACTCAAAAAAAAGTGAGCGTTATATATTTTTTTCTGTTTTATTTTTCTCACACACTCACACACACCGGACTATTTCAAACTCCCGCCGAACTGGGTGACGATATCGAAAAGGAATTTATTTTTATTTGGGAACTAGCGAAAGACTCTAATTAAAAGTAATTTGTCTTCATTTCCCTCTCTGATGAATGAACACTTTGATTGTGACAGAATCCTGGTTTAAAAGAACATTGAAAAAGAGGCACACATCCTTTACTCGTTTTTTCTTCACGTTTTTACCATGTTCCTCATGACAGTTCATGCATGTTATGCAGAGAAAACTACATTGATCTCCACCAAAACATCTAATTGATGATGGGGTAGTGAAAAATGTCAACTACGACTAGCACCGGACAACCTGTAAGTATCCTTTCTCTGTGTTATGCATTTTGTGACGTGATAAGATTCTTTGTAATGACATCCCATTTATAAATGTTGCTCCATTTGCTCAGCACAAACCGGCATATCTTCTACATATCTCTTGCCATTTTACAGCGTTCCATTCAAGATTTCCATTCAAGATCTTTATCAAAAGCCATGAGGATTGAGGATGAATGCAACTTCGTTTTTCATAAAATCATGCTTCCATTTTTGCAAAAGAACTGCAAAATTATGAATTTTCTACAAGCACATGGCTAGTTCATGACTATCATCATTGTATAAAACGCATGGATGAGATTGGCGCGTGGAATGACGGTAATAATAATAATAGCCAGCATAATATATCGCACGAGAATGAAAATACTCATTCAAATTTTACACGAGACAATAACATTCCCAATCGAGTTATTATGACAATCATATATGCTCATTATATATATGTGCTGTTATACAAATGCACTGAGCACAGTACACTTTTAGAGTACATCGTTTCGTATTGTCTTGTCTGACAAAAGCTTTCAGCAGCTGATCATCATGATCATGGTGATGATACTGATGATGAGAGAAGCACAATAGGCGCTAATTGATTCAATAAGATTTACGCCTGTTGCTGCCCATCAAAATGGCATGCACGCTTATGTCAAGGGGATAAATTTTCTGGACAACTCTAGACTATTTAGACTCCAGTAGGGAAAAGGTTTATTAATGGGATGCCGCCATCCTCCCATCAAATTGACAGTTGATGTTGACAGAATTACAGAGAGGGAAAAGGAAAAACAAAATACAAGAGCTTTCTTCATATGCAAAAAAAAGTTGGGTGATTTCATTCACATTTTTTTCTCCTTCTTTTCACACCATAAAACGCATGCTCTGCAAACAAAAGAAAAAGCCATGTGGTAAATTGTATCAAAGAGAGAAAGTGAAACAAGAGAGGAGACGGGTGCTCTCGCCTTTCTTATAATAATCGCTAGTGGGTTCACTAATTAAAGTGATTTCCCGCCTGCCGCTTCCTAGCATTTTCCTTGAAGGCGAGAGGCAAGTCTTGAAATTGAGTTTTAACCCATTTTCTTTCCCTAGTCCAGCGGTGAGTACTTTCCCTCTGTGAAGATGGGGATAAAATGACATTTTAACCGTGTGCTTTCCCAAACTTGCATGAATAACTGGATTTGCTTTGCTTCTCTCCACATGGCTTTCTTTCTTCAAGTGGTGTACACCTCCTTGTCTCCCACGTGCACTTGAAAACGCCGGACTGTTGAGCTTTCCAGAGTTTAATCGGCTATTGTCATTCATTCCTGTTTCTTTGTGTGTGCTCACGTCATTTCCTTTACTCACTTTCCAGATCAAGTTATGTGTATAGACTTGTGTCAATACTTGACACATTTCCTCTCCAAGTTGACTGACGTGCGAAAATAATGGCTTTTAATTCTTATCGAAAGGAAACCCTTAAAAAACTACCCATCATCATCTCCATAATCTCGTACACTTGATCTCTGCGTTTGGAAAGAAAATACTTGGAAAAGTCTCTCCAAAGCTCTCTGCCCTTTGTCCTAGCATATGTGTCATATAAACAAGGAAGGAAACAAACACGAGCACGCATATAAAGTTCATGAGAAATATGTCACATAATATTTTAGTGAAATATATACCCGTCTTATAATACTTATCTCAGATTTTTTAACGACTTACCACGTACCATATTTGATATTACTTACTGGCTGAGCACATGGAAAAGGAAAAAATACGGTATGTGAGTTGAGAGTGCACAAAAATTATTATGACTTGTCTAATCTTTTGCCGCGGTCTCACATTCAAATTGGCTAAATTACTTTTTAATTTGTTTTTTTTCTCCTACTCCGTCTCATGCATGTATAAAACTTGTTGTTCCTTAATAGACGCATGGTTAGCACTGTGAGTGTGAAGAAGTGGAAAACAAAAGCAGGAGCTGAAAATGTCTATACGTGAGAAATGAAATGATACATATTTATGCTCCATATATATATACCTATCTTATACCCTTGGCTGTATACCCATCAATATTCTATCGTATCTTTGTGTACGCGTAATGAATGCATTATTACCATGATTATTACGTTATTATACAAAGCCAAAAACTTGACTTGTGTCAATGTGCATGTGCACACTAATTCCCTTCTGGATGCACAACATCCTTCAAAATAGCTAATACCACGAGAATAAGAGCAATAATATTATTATGTAGCAGTACGTGTTTTGGCACTTGAGCTCATCCCATTCCTCTCTCGTGTTGCATAACAATAAACCAGCAAATGTCCATACTCCTTAATACTCAAACTTGTCAACAAAACATCAACAAGGAAATTGTGCGTATTGTATTGGATAAGGTTTGAAATAAGCTTCACACGGTGATGTGCTTTTGGTGAACCGCAAGCGAAATCCTCATACCATGTGCCACGAGTCATTCAAGACTTGGCGAATGCGTTTATGATATATGAGGATAGTGGGATGTATGGAAAGAGTATTTTTTTATATTATTAATCCTATGAATGATATTATGAAAGAGTAGAGAGAAGAGACAAGCATATATTTACATTTTTTGTGACGTTTTTTTTCCTCCTCTTTCATGGAGCTCATGGAAGGCTGTTAAAGATGATGATGATGACTCCAACTCCCACGCTGTTTTAGCAAACATTTTTTCAGACAGATGTATCCCTCTCAACGTCGACATATGAATGAGGATGTATAACTTGTAGAATATACTTAAAAGGTAATTAGTAGGATGAGGAATGCAGTTATGTGATCTTGATCAACATGTTGTTTAATTTTTTGTGTGATCTGCACACACACACACACACACGACAGGGATGCACTTGTCACTCAATGAATGAATGTCAGCATAATAATCACCATTAGTTTTTTTTATTTGATTGTCTTTTTCCCTCAAGTTGTGTTGTGGCTCAATGTTGGGGTTACTAGTGTCTGCATAATAAAATTTTATATTGGTTATTGGGATAGGTAAAGCAGGTAGATAGATATGGAGGGAATATTCTCTTAATAGCTTTTATGACCACATTTTTTTCCTTGTTTACTACAACTTTATTTACTACGACATTATATGAAACATAATCCATTTTAATGTTACGTGCTCCTCCACTCATATCACTACTCACTCATTCATTCATTGAACTATTGTCCATTTTTGACAGCAAGGGGTACATCGTGCACACCTCAGACATGGAGTATTTCGACACAGCGAAAAAATTATGTACCTTTTTTCACTCAATGAAACATTCCATCGTCGTGTATCCTGATAAATAATTCTTGAAGGGAATGCCTCATATTCATTCACTCACTCGCAACCATTCCTCTACCTAAAACATAAGCTTTCGTTTGGAATAATTCCGACGATGAAGGTTTTTGCGTAAATTATTGAATTGGAAAAGGCGGGATGTTATTAGTGGCTTATAATAAATATTTTATCCATATCGTCTAATTTCTTTTGCCTCCTTGAATTGTCATACATGTCGGATTGATGTCCAAGTATTAAAAACTGCTAAATTACTCAATATAGAAAATCGGTTCGTTGACTAAAGCAGCCTTTTCTGTGCACTCTTCAACCTTCCACGTTATATTTTTTCTCCCCCGCCCCCACAAAATAAGAAAAATGCAAGTAGCTTTTCTCCTTTGCGTGTGTGGTGTGCATCGATAGGATTTTTTTTAGCCGAGAGGAACAAACATATAAAATGTTATATAGAGGGAAATAGGAGTCTAGTGGTGGAAAGAATGTACATAAGAGAGAAACTAGTATATATATTCCGTGTATGATGTTTAGTTATTAAGGATTTTTTTCTAGTTGAAAAAGGCAGAGGTTACATTGATATAGTAATATAGTAAAGTTTGATATAGGCTGTTCTTCATAATATAGGTTTTCCTTTTTTACGTAACAGAGCTAGAGTTTCATATAAAGTGGGATCTTTACTATTACTATAAAGTTGTGGATGGGCTATATGTATGTACAGAATGGAAATGGAAAGGGAAGGTTGCCAGAGAGTTTTTTGGAGTCAGTCGTCAGTCGATAGAGCTCTCCACACGATACGATAGAGGAGTAAGAAGTAGTCCCTCAGTAAAAAAAACACACTCTTGTATCTCTGTGTATTGATATCTAGCTGGTTTTCTGTATACGTGGCCATGATGACAGCAGGACAGAAAGATGTAAAGGGAGAAGAGAGAAAAACCTGTACAGATGTAATGCAACGAGTGTATGGCATCATCGGCAACATCATCACCAACAACTTTAATTCAACAGCCACCTTCACTTCAATGATAATCTTGGTGGCTGGAAGTTGCAGAAGAATCTTTTAGTAAACAAGTTGCGTGATTGGCTTTTGCCTTGTATTTTATAAACCACTATATGAAAAATTTCAAGGCGGTTGAAAATTTCAATTGAAATATGTATTTTTGTAAACTCGAGGTTGATTGGAATCGTTGACACGATCATGGTAAGGAATTCAATGACCGAGTTTAGCATTGGGAAGATGACCTATTGAATACAATGAACAATGTCATAATATAGGAGTATACATAATCTTTAAAAAAATATTTTGTTTGCACTCTTGCATATTAATAGTGACAGGGCTAATTAGACAGTTGAAGATATTTGTGCAAACTAAAAACGGTATGATTGCACCTGTCCACCTGCCTGATGACACGAAACCGTAAAATTGTAGATAATGTCATTTTTTAAGCCAAGATAACGTCGTGGGCTGTAAGTATTTCCACACATTATGAGAGACGTCCTTGACTTTGGAATTACAATGGAAATCAAGCTTGCTCTTGTTTCCACGATGAGTTTTCATCTCGAGCAATATGTCAGTTGGGTGACGAAATGTGTCAGCAAATGCGCATGATAATGAGGAAAAATGATAAGCTTGAAGAGATAAGTAAACAGATGATATACGAAATAGAAGAGCATGTATTCAAAACTTTTTTTGTCCAGAGAAATTTTTCGCAATTGATTCTCCAGCAGAATATACACCGGAGTTTGCTTTCAGCTACCTTTTTGTTCTGAGATTTTAGTCTAGTCTAAAAAATATATACAGTGAGCTTTTATGTTATCATGATACTTAACAGATGGCTAAAAGCAAATGCTTGTATTGTACCAAGAGAGCAGCATGCAATGCAGTTATACACACATACATTATTATTACCATCGTCATTATGCAGAAAACTACTTGATTTCATGTTAGCGTACCTCTTCCAATGAATATTTGCCATATTTGCGTGCTAGCCATGATGTGTGCAGACGATGATGAGGTTGCTTTACCATACATTCTCGCCCCATGGAAAACACAGACTTTATAGGTGTTTGCAAGGTCACTCCAGAAAACATCTCCTTTCATTATTTCAGAGTGGGGTTGTCATAAATGTGCTGTGTGTGTTGCTGGTGTTCTTCTGTGCCTTGCCATGCGATGTGGTGATATTCGTATGATTATAATTTTAGCTATATGCGCACAACTCCACAACACGAAACCAGAAGACAAAAGGAATTGTCCAGCAGTATATACATATATTATTCAGAATGCAAACTACTAGAAAATCATCTTCCCAGGAAAAAGTGAAGAAAATGTTAATAGCGTATCCTCATTCCAAACACTTTTCCCATCAAGTCATGCACGCGATCCCAATTTACAAATGAATATATTTTTTATGTTTAAAAGTCCAAATTATGAATGACTACGTGGAGCTTGATTTTCTATATGTCTCGGTCGACTAGAAAGTTACAATGTGGATTTGAAATGGATGCAAAAATATGAAAAAGTCAACTGTTGCATAATCACATGCAAACATCTTTAAAAGGGCAAAAAATATATATAAAATGCTTTGATATACTTACAGATACGATTTGCATGCATATTTATCCCCTGTTATATGTATCAACAAAAAGAAAATGATGAGCCGGCTGTTTTGGCAGGGAAAGTGGGTACAGCTTTAAATACATTATCGGATATCTTTATAGTCACTCGAAGGATGCATTATGCACATGCAATATTATTACCATCATAAAAAAGCCTAAACTCCAGTAGCCAAAAACGATTTGATATGAGCTGAGAGCACTATCCTTTTTATATTCACCCGGCTCAACCAGAGCGAGGAGTGGATTCATTCAATCAAGTTGACACGACGGAAGAATACATGAAAGCACAATACATATATGAAAACTAGAGCATTTACTCCAGCTAAACTGGTGAGATAGGAGGAAAGCTTTGCACTGGAGAAATTTCCTGGACAAAAGCTTACCCTACTATCCATCCACCGATGCTCTAAAAGGCAAGCACATTTTTATCGGTTTTCCCCTTAAAGAAAAAGCCGCCTTAAACTTACGGTCATTTCCATGCTGATGCTCCCGAGCGGGAAAAAAGCTGACGGGTTGTGCATGCTGCCGGACTTCATTCACTTTCACCAGGAACGTGCTTCTTCATCTTGTATAGACATTATTATGTTGACGGAATAAGAAAAAGGAGAAATATCTACTTTAATGTACAACGTAAATCAGTTGAGAACAAGTCAACCGAAACAAAAAATATATACATACATCTTTAAAACATCTTCCTCAACTAGACGTCATTTTCACCCTGAAAACCATACACACAAGTATTCCACCTTATTCTACCAACTTTTTTTTCTATCAGGCTCCCGTGTAAAATGCTGAAAACCGCAGAGTCGAGTAGTCTAAAAAAAGACAGAGAGAAAAAAGTTTGTTGGAAAAAGCTTGACTCATTTCATACTGAAGGGAAAAAGGGGTAAAAAGATATTTCTCCACGTAGTGTCTCACATCCATACCCTCTCACCACAATTCTGCTTCTCTCCCTTACTCATTCTTTTTGGGTAATAAGCATAAAGAACGCGAGGACGACAACGACGACTCCACAACTTCCTCAAAAATTTCACATCATCTCCCATCCATTCCACTCTGCGATATGACTTTGGTCGCTCGTCCTTCCAACAAAAACTCAAAGAGTGAGAAAAAATAAGAGATTTTGCATTTAGGTTTCAAGTTCCGAGCATATTCTTGCTCAGTCCTTCGTTGCAGCTGGATGGATGAGTATCCCCTTCTTCCTCTCTTCTCGGGGAAGCATTGAATTCAACCAACATCCACTTTTATGCCTGCAATAATTCTCCCTTTTCTCATGACGACATGAAGAGATGGTCATGATGAGAATGATTTCCATTCCCAAAGTATGCGTTCTAGGTATAGAGAGCACAACATATGCATCCATTTCAGGCTACCTTATTCCTCCCAACTTTTCTCCCTTCCATTCTCAGTTTCATTTTCTAACTGAGAAAAACTTGAGAAAAAAATCCCCTTATTATACTTTATGCAGTAGTGTGAGCTCGCATCCAACAGACATAGGCAGTTATGTGTTATCTCTCTCTCTCTCCCTCTTTTTAATATTGCCTTTGGTCTCTCTTTCCACGAGAGAGTGAGTGGAGTGAGATGAAAAAAGAGGATATTGCATCCTGTACGCTGGAAAACGTGGATGTGGAGTCGTGTGTCTTGTTGTCTGTGGAGGTTTTCATAATACCCTCATGCTCTCCAACTCCAATATTAAGGGTAAAGTTGAAAAAAGGGAAAAAGAAGGGCTTTACTTTTTACGTTGATGATATGGCACATGGCTATGGAAAAAAGGAGACATGGGATCGCATCATCATCATCATCATCATCACCAGGACAAACACACACACGTATATAAAGTATATGGGAGTTGTTCTTTGAGAAGAGAAAAAGCTTTTTCCATCTGAGAGCAACTGACTGTGAGGAGTGAGAGAGAGAGAGTGGCGAGGTAGACAGGAAAGTTTTCCATTGGAAATTACATGGAAATGGGAGGAAGAAGGGAAGAAAAGCGAGATAGCGAAGCGAGACCATAAGAGAGGCACATACGACGTCGAGAGGGAGCAGTGTTGGATCCAGAGGCAGAAAGCAATGTTCTAATGGAAATATTGAGCTAGGAAAAAAAAGAAAGGAGGAAAAGAGAGAGAGAGAAGTTGGAAGAGGAGAGGAGTAATATAAAATAATATGGGGGAAGGGAGAGAGAGAGAGAAGTGAGAGAAGCTCTTTTTCTGGAATAGGGATATAAAAAATCGGAAGATATACGAATACCCAACTCCATATTATTACTATGTATAGGAAACCAGCAAGGAAGAAAACATCTCTCTCTCTCACTCTCTTGCACTGCTTACGTGAGTGAGAGAAGCTAGTAAACCGAACCAAACTAGGATTATAATGATATGTGCCTTCATATCATTACCACACAGGCAGACTATATGGGTATAAGAATGCGTTGTGAGTTTTATACAAGCTTCTCTCTCATATCATCATCATCGTCAACTTTTAAGCCTCTTTTTTCCTATATGGAATCACATTCGTTGGATGGATGAGAGATGTGTCCTTTTGTGTTATCTCCTTGCACACGTTCCTCTTCTTTGCTGCTTATATGAAACTTCATGTAGATATATGGGAATAGAAATAAGAGATGAATGTATGTCTCGATAGAGAGTATAGTTATGTTTATAGGGTATATTTAATACCGTATATATTCCACCAATACCATCATCATCAACATCAACCAGCCTTGAACGTAAAAGTAAAGTCTATTGAAAAGAGAGTGGCATAAATATGTATCTATTTTATATGAGCATATGCGTATATGTATATGTATATTTTACATATTACAAGTTCCCAAGAAATATCTACATGTTTTCTTCTTCTTATAGTTATATACTCGACCCACGCTTTACAACTTGTTTTTTCTTCTCTATATAAGAACCAAAAGCACTCTTGATATTACACTAGCTGAATGCATACATAAGTAAAAAGTTTTTTTTTCTACATGGATCTACTACCTATAAGAATATCTGTAGTAGTGAACTATTATAGTGAACTCTCAAAGAGAAGAAGAAAAAAATCTTGTTATATCCTTAAAATTTGTAATGTATATATGTCTTATAGATATATGTACATTCCTATCCGACCAATCAACCGACCGACCGAGACCCAACAACAGTACTTTTCCTTGATGTTCATCGCATATACGCTATACACACTCAAGTATTATATGCACAATACAAGCTCTACAATATATTAGTCGACATGAAAATGAAAAAAAAATGTTGAGCCTTTTATATACGGCACAGCATACAGAGTAGAATGTATACAAAGAGGTAGGTATACGCAAAGCTTCGTATCTTGATATAAGGTACATACTAAAAGGAGGCTATTGACGTCATGGAAGGACAAAAAAGAACCTTCCTTCGTTTCTCTCCACACAGCAATATACATAAATATACGAGGACTGGTTGGAGTTTCGTGTAGTAATGATATTGCTTCTCTCTCCTATATTTTATACGATACGATGGCAAAGTTGCATTTACTTAGTTAATGGCATGGCTTGGCAGTAGTGGAGGAGAGTAAAGTAGAAAAGAGGAAAGTTTTCTAAAGCTCTTTTTATGTGGATATATACATAACTCACAAGAGAGAGAGAAATGTATATATGGGTTATAGGCTTAAATTCAAGTTGGATATGTATATTTTTCCTTTGCTTTAATGCCATACTCGACAACATGCATTATGCCTGTCAAAAAAGACTTGGAATTTTGCTCCCTTGCTCATGTTATGTGTTCGCTGAGTAGACATTTGAAGCTTTGGCGCGGTATACGGCCTGCAAATAGGCGCTTCTAAGCTGCTCTTCTCAACTGAGATAAATGCCTTACGTGTACACTCATACTGTATAATAATAACGCTGCCAGCGTTATGATATGATGTACTTATGAAGTTTACTTCTCACTTCAGCTGGTATTGTGGGAGCCTTTAGAGAAGCGATATAAAGAAAATATTTTACTCTTATCATGCCGCCGAGAGACGCCGAATGGATAAACCAAAAAAAAATATGGTTATATCGCATTGAGAGAAAAATATATTTGGCTGATATGAGTGTATGAAAGGATATATGAGACACGTTTTTCCTCTGTTTTTCTCCCATCTAATTTTAAAGATGTTCCAAACTCCTCTCTCTGAAAATGTGCATCAGTTAAAGAAGGCGTCTTTTTGGCGGCTGGCACGATGCACGAAAGGCATATCGCATAGTACAATAATATCGCTGTCGCTTTTTGAGTGTGACAGTTCGAGAGAGAAAAAACTAGTTTGGATTAGCGATTAAAGTTTCCCTGGAGGAGGCGTTTGGTGGCAGCACAAGCGTATATGCAATTTAAGGGATGCTTCAAGGAGCTACCCTTTGGCTCTCGCATTGCCCCGTGGAGTTTTGCTCCCTTTATCGCAAGACCACCACCGTTGACGGTAGGGATTTTCCTGGAAGTCCTCTCCACACAATCTACTAGTACACTCTGCTCGGGCACAGGATATAATATATCCTATGTCGTATGGTAAAGGGAGACTTGGCTGTAAATGAGAATTGTAAGCGTGAGTAGTGGACCCGCTTCCGTAACACCCTTCCTCATCGCCTTCCTTTTGGATATTTTTTCTCTCTCTTTCTATTTTCCACTTTCAGGTTAGTATAAGATGCCATGCGGTGTATGCATGTTCCATGACTTTCCAACCCAGTCCCACGTTCCATTCCAATATTTTCCCATTTTCCATGAGAAACATTCACTCTTGCTAGAAGTGATGTGTGCCCCATCATTTTTATATCAGTATCGTGAGCAAGCCAAGCACAGAGTCATTCTCATTTTCTTTTGCAATCTTACGTATACGCTAGCTTGATGGTTTCCTTTCGTGAGAGAATCTAAAGCTACAAACCTTTTTCCACGCTGGCTCTGAGGAACGTTCGTGTTTTCAAAAAAAGGAAGAAAGTAGCTGGCTCACCATAGCCTTCATAATATGTGTGTGGTGTGTGGAGAGCAAAACGAAAAAGCAGCAGTGGTGGAATTCCTTGTTCAATTTTCATGTTCCTTTTCCCCCTTTTGCCACACAGAGAGATTGAGCTAAAGGTTGGGAGTTTGGATGTGAGATTGTGTGCTAGTGTATATAATATTACAGCTACCCATGTTTACTTCCCTAGTCTTAGCTCGACTCGGCTCATGCAGCCCCTCACTCACTTCTTCTTGCCTGACAGCAGAAAAGGGGAAACTATTTCCATTTCATTCGAGAGTCGTATAAAATACTCCAAGTAATGTAATGGGCCTTGCTCTTGCGATGCGATGAGGATGAAGTTTTCCTCCATCCACATACACGAAAGCTCCCAAACAAAATTCAACTTTGCCTTTCCTACCACTACATGTGAAGGAGAGATGCGATGATGTTGGCTCTTTGTAAAGCTCTCAGGGTCGGTCTGTTGTCGTCTAACTCCTTTTGGGTATATGCACCTCTACATCTCTCTCTAACTTCGTATATTCCATGGAGTAAAACCAAACTGCTTCTCCGATGGAATTACCAAGTACTACTACTATGCTTTCCAATGTTCAATGCAGAACAACTCGCTTCAATATTTTTTTTCTTTACTTCTTCGACTCCGTGGTACACATGCATCATGCATGCATGCAACGCAGTGGAAGCCAAGTCTTGACTCTTTTCGTAATAATAACACTGAAGCAAGTCAGTGAGGCAAGGAAAAAAAGAAAAATGAACAAGGTGGCTTCTCCTTAAGAGAAGAGAGCCAAGCCACGTTTTATTTTATTTCATGACATGATGATGGCGACTATGACTCCAAAAACCTCCAACCCAACAACATGAGAGAATGAAACGAACAAGGAAAAAAACTCTTTTTTTCTTCAATCTTTTCCAAGAGAAACCAAACTGCATAGCTTTGCTTTGCTCACTGACGTAAAGCTAGAGCTGGTAGTTGTAAAAGGAGCTTGAAGCACACTTGCACCTTCCCGTAGTCATTTTCACGAGATTGGATGACCTGCTAGCTGTGTGTCCGTGTTGTTCTATTAGGAAATATGTATGTATGTATTATTTTGGGAAAAATAATAATAATCACAGTAGCAGCATGGCAGTGTAGTCATAACCATCGTAAAAATATGAAGGCCATCAAAAAAGGAAAAGCTGGGAAAAAAGTGGCATTGCAATATATTCACATTTTTTTCTTCCTTTCTCTCTAAAATACTTATTTTTCTTCCCTCCCCCGCCGACAGAAAAAGAAAACTTTCTGTTTTATTGCAAGAGTTGGTTAGGTCGGAGTTATTCTCCAGGACAATTTTGAGGTAGGGGGAATTAAAGAGAGAAGTGACAACTATTGTTTTAAAAAAGTAGTACATGAGTATCAGGTAGCTTATATGATAGTGGGGATGATACCCCATGCAAAACAAACCGTATCCATCCTCTCATCAAATTCATCCCGATGATGGAGCACATGTCAATTATCAGCAATTAGCCGGTGCCAACTCTCAAGTCATAAATTAGACTCGAAGGCTCATAACTCATTAGCTCACCACTACTTCTCCTGTACTACCACACACACAGGTGATTGAGCACATGGCTTTAAAAAGGAGGGAAGGGAACTTCAGCATGCGTCTCTCATTTTGATTATGTAGAAGAGGAGGCGAGGAGAGCATTAAAAGGAATAATAATGTATGTATAAAAAAGGGGAGAAAACCATTTGATTTTGACGAAGGAAAACACAAAAGCAGCTGATGAGAATGTATTCGTTGTGTATACAACCATCACTCATAGCAAAAAGATATTAAGTGCATTTACAAGACGTAATAATAATAATAATGACTTGGTATGGTATGCCCTGTATAAAAGGCATTGATGCAGTCATTCATTCATCCATTCATCGCACAGCGATATTCTCTCACGACAAGGAACACTGCTCATTCTCTAAATGTGTATTTCGGGCAACCACCGCTTTCTTCCATTCACATTTGATCACCAGCTCAAGCAGCGGAATCACCTCGTCCTCTCTTACTACCTCGAAAATCCTCATCATTTTTAATTGACAAAAATCCCATAACATCCTGTTTATCAAGGAAAAGGGGGAAAGCGAGACATGAGCTGAGAGATGCAAAAGCCTTTTATGATGATAAGCCTTTTGACAAATAATAATAAAATGTTTTGCATAAAAGTTTCCGGTCGCAGCGCAATCGTGGATTTAAGAGTTGGAGAAGGATTACGTGGCCATTTGGGTCGTTACTTGATGATCATAATATTTTCCTTGAAATTCCAAGATTCTCCTTGAAGACCTTTCTCGAAAAATCCTTTCCTCACTGGGATGATTGGAATTTTCTCGAAATCAACATGTCACATAAATAAGAGCAGCAAGGAAACCCAACTCGTTTTACCTGTACGTGTAGACGAACCAAAGGGGCTGTAAAGATATACCTATTGAAATTAGAACATCTCGAAAGCATAGCAGGCACAAGACCAGGTAGATAGTTCATGTTCCGTTTGAAAAGTGTGGGGTAGCCTTTACCTCTTCTCCAAGTTCATTATACCCAGCTGGTCCCACCCGCGGTAACTTCTCTATTGCCACATCATACACAGAGAAACTCTTATAAAGACTTTGAGAAAATGTATAGGAATGTTGTCATGTTTCATGTTGATGACTTGGATTTGCTTCGCCTCTTCTTTTCAAGTCAGATGGACAGATGCACAAGAGCTTTTGTAAAGGAAACTTCAACTGTTGTGAAAGGGGTAGAAGGAGATTTTAAAATGTGCCATAAACACATACAAGTTAGTCACTCAGCTGCGTGAGTTTTTCTTCCTTGAAGATTATTACTATATCAGCCAGCAAGATCAACAACATCGAGAGAAAAAGACATTAGAGGTGGCTTTTGTCTGTGAGTATTCCTCATACTTTCCTACTCTCTGATGTAGCTATAAGCACCAGTCGTCAATTGAGAGCGGATGATAATGATGATGATTCGTGTAGCGGATATGTATACAGTATGTGTTATAATGTATGCTCACATATGCATCCCATTGCACTCTATTACGGATCCGAGGAGAGAGAAAAAGACGAAAGAATGAAGACAAGACGTTCTCCTTTTTTCAATACGAATACACCAACATCACCACCACCGAGAGCGGAGAATGCATTGCTGAGGTACATACACATATGCACAGATTGTTGAGTTTACATTACCAAAGAAAGGTATCGTAATCAACCTCATCGTCATCATCATCCCCGATGATAATGATGATGGTGGCAGTAGAAACTTAGGTACATCACAGAGGTGTACACGGTTTTTGAAGAAAGAAAAAATCTTCCAGACTTGCAATGTACATTTTCAATAGGAGTTGATGTTGTGTGCAATGCATTGGAAGAGAAAAAAGGGTTATCGGTAAGGTGTGCATGTTGGGAAGACCATGTTCTTGTACGATCTACGTTCTTCAACTCTCCAAGTGTTCAACTTGTTCAAGGCACAAGGGAACGAGAATGTTTGTGTTCTCTAAGCATTTTTTTTTATTTTGATACTTTTTTTTAAGAAGGCCAGAAAGGAGATGTAAAATGGGTATATGTTAGGAGTACATAAGGGAATAAAATATATTTGAGATGAGAGAGCCACTACAACAAAGCAAAAGAAAAAAAGAGCATGGGCAAGTGTAGGAATACAAGGTAAAGCTGAGAAAATGTATATATTTGTGTTAAAGACACAGAGGTATAAAGGCATTGAACATTTAGACGTATTGGGATTGCTGCGTTGGATAAAATATGGGTTATAATGGTGAAGACAAAAGTAAACTTGTTTCTGAAGACGGTGTAATGCATACTTGGTTATAGTAATGATTTTCAAGCTTGATGAAGCACTGCACATAGGTGGAAGTTAACTACACCTGCTTATCTCACAACAGGCTTGGTTGTAAATAGCGAGAGAGCTGCTTTGCTACCTCTGACTTGAGATCCATTTTCCACCTCTACCTTTTGAAAAACAACCATCCTTGTCTTGCTACATATGATATGATGAGAGTAAAGAAAATAATGATGTGAACCTTTAGTATACTCTGGTGACGGTGAGTTGCTCACTTGCTCATCGTTGTCATGTTGGTCAATACAACTTGTAGTGCAACTGCGACGGATCACTTCTGAAACTTGACATTTCGAAATAGATAATGTTTTTAGGGAAATATGCTGCTTACCTCTGTAAGAATTATTTTTCTTGTTTTGATGATGAAGAAAAAAAGTTTGTTAATTTATAATTTTTCCCGAATTTTAATTTCCTTTTAATCTAAAAATGCGCAATTTCTCCTAAAGGCATCTTTAATTTATTCCATTTCGAACACGGGACAAGCTAACAAGATGCACAAAAGTTGTAGCTGCTGCTGATGAGTCTCTAAAAGATGCTCATCCTGATCAAGGTATCCACGCCTTGGGCAGTGCATATATATTACTCTGCGAATAACGAGAGTAGTGGCATTGGAGATTTTTGGGGATGTTTTTGGGAGACGCTGACCACTTTACGTGTTCAACCAGACTAGACCACCTTTGTTACGTGAAGATAAAGAAAGAGAGAATATCAAGTCTTAAAAGTCGAATGAAGAAAAATTCATTTTCTTATGGAAATACCTGACTAGGCATACGTGGACACTACCCATGGTTTGTAAGGGATGAGGCAAGATTAGTAGTAAAGTCAAATACACCATGTGAAATAATAGTCATCATCACATCATCTTTTTTAGATGAAAACTTGCTTGCATTGCATTGCTCAAGTTGTAGAAGGATATGATGACCCCTGGCAAAATTCCTTGTAAAAAGATGGGATACCTATGCAAACACGGTGCGGGATATGCTCCTACTGTTGATGATGATAATCATGATCATCATTTTCTTCTTCTTCTCTCTCTCTCTCTCACGTAACTAGACTTGTATAGCAAACTTGAAGGAAAAAAACCGATGGGATATTTTTGAAGAAGTGGTCAGACGAGTGTGCACACCATTTTAATGTTCATTTCTTTCTCTCTCCTTTACAGTATTTTACCGACCGGCACTTTTTTCTTTTAAGTAAAAAAAATCACAACAGTCTTTACCCCTTTTTGCCCTTTTTCTTCCAATCTCCTCAATTTAGTTTCAATTTTCGTATTCCAAAAGACTAGGAAATTACCATATTTATCTGGGATCATTCCTCAGATTAAGAAATCAGCTACAGTGTAAACAAAAAATATATATCAAAAGGAAAAGTGGGAAAAAGGGTTAAAAAATCCGAACCGGGTTAGCTCATCTTGTGTCGGACAGTCAAAAAATGCCTTTTTATTATTGCCGCTTTCCTTCCCCCATAATACCTTGGGAAAAAGTCTATTGAATGCATAAGGTCCTAGACCCCCTTGTCAGACTTTTTTCTTCAACTCATGAAAATATACGAATGATCATCATCCTCTGATGCTGATTCATGCGGCATTTTCTTTTCCCTCTGTCAATATCTTTCTTCGAGTATGTTTGCGTGTTCCTTTGGAAAATGTGGTATGACGGTGATTGTGTGTGTGTGTGGGCTTCCAATTCTAACTTTTTTCTTTCTTCCTCTGATCCAATCCATTGCTTTTTGATCTCGTTCACTTGTTGCACTGCTCCATGTATATATTTTTTTTCAAGACAAGACACAGAAATCTGTCAACGGAGTGGAGGAATGGTGCGGGAAACGATCACTCGAAAATGGGATGGATACACGGAAACGAGCTCTATCATCTATCCATCCCATTTTTTCCCTTCTTGAACTATATCTCCCTTTTACTGGCAACACTCTGTGGTAATGTTCATTCATATGATTGTCATCATTCTCCTCATCACATGGATGGATAGACTATTGAAAAAGAGAATCAGCTGCAAAAAAACAATGGGAACATGTGACTCGACTTGATCTTTCGGATTAACTTGCTCCATGTGCTTATGAAAAAGAGTTCGATGGAATTTTGCATTGTTTTTAAGTACTCCTTTTTCCATTTCCCATCACAACTTGACAAACACACGTGTGCATTATTATTATGAAATGAGGATCCCTAGAATGATCTGGTTTCCAAACCTGATTTTTTTTAGAAAACTGAATTATTCAATTTTACGGTTGCACATTCCAAAAGGGATATTTTCCCAAAAATTCACACTCCAAAAAATTATGTTAAGACTTATGCAAACTTTTCAATAAATCTCTTATTTTTCCTCTTTATATTACAATCCTATTCAGGGATTTTCATACATCGTCAATCGTCACACAGCCTCCATCTCCATAATGTATCTCTCTTCTCTCCTCCCAACAAATTCTTTTATAGTATCGCAACCCTCTACAGTGATGATGATGATGAAGAGGGCTGATGATGACGCATACAAAGAATGTGTGCAGAAAAGTACCTTACAAGCGTCAGTCAGCGTCTTTCTGTCAAGTTACAAGCGAAAGGGGTAGAACACAACTTTTGTAGCCTTGAACGCTGCTCACTACAATACTCAATTTTTTATCTATAAGCATGCACACATTTTCTATACAAAAATGCAATAAGGTACAAAAAAAGGACTGTAAATTTTTTGGCTCTCTCACTCTTACCAAAAATCTTTCCTTTGGTGGTGGAGCATAATGTTCATGATTTTGTTTGTCGAGTCTCCTCTCGGTTGTTTCGAAATCTTTCGTTCGAACGCTGACACATCCTCCACCACATCAGGATTTTAGTAGAGGCAGCCTTTATTCGAAAAATAGTTTTATAGGCCAGATGTACAAAAGTATGAAGGGCTTCGTAAAAGGTTTCCTTTTCCCATTGTTGCACGCTATGCCATTGCTGCAGTGCGATGTCGATTGTCTCTCTCCACTGCTGTAGGTACAGCATCCGCTCAAAATCGAAAAAGGTCTTCTGATGTGCCTTCCGTGGAACGAAACAGCTTAGGAGAGAATAAGCGAGGGAAAAAAGGTTCGGGTTTGGTATTCATTGGAAAAAGGTTCAACTCATATACCATCAACTCTGTATATCGAGCGAGTAGTGGAAATCCAAATAATATATTCATAATAATAATGATTGCTCTACTGTACTTATGCCGCTGGCTTGCTATGGGGTAGAGTTTTATGGGGTAGGTTTTTTTTCTTTTCAAGCTTCACAATCTCCATCCCTTCAAACAAAAATGTTTTTTTCCCTTCAAAAAAGCTCACCCTTACTATTTCGTCGTCCTTTTTCAGCTGAAACCTTTTTCTCTCTCGTCTCCAGCCTGACTTGTCATGTGCATTTGGGTTCATGGGAAAAGTATGAAGATTGAGGATGATGATGCTGACGATAATGCGAGCCTCTTCATTCTCAAAAAAATGTTCATGAATTTTATGCCTTTGCTCTTCCCGCTGTAACCATTCCAGATGAGATATGAGCCAACAGAAAAAAATAAAAATATTTTTTTCCTCACAGAATTTTCAAAGGTGGCCTACTGCTATTTACCAAAAAGTATTATTGAGAACTAAATCCGCTCCCTTATTTTTCTACATGGGGATTTTGTTGGGTACACCATTGGGTTGTGGGTTTTGGTGTGCAACTGGTCAAAACAATATCATCTTTTTCACTTCCATCCCTCTGATATTCAGTCAAGGGAAATTCATGCATTCATTATTTTGAATAGGGTTCATCTAACCATAATCTTTTAGAGACCCTTTTTCCACTCTTTCCTCATCATCATCACAAAAAATCCTCTTGGAAAATTTCTGCTTCATGAAAGATCTTCAAAATGAGTGCTTCTGAGAAAGGACACACATTGTCACGGAATTGAAAGTCTTTTCCAAAATTCTCTTTGGGGTGAGTCGAGAAAGAGAGTTGTTCTTTCCTGTGTGAAGAAATCTTAAAAGAAAATCCACATTCCCAGAGCAATTATTTTCATTACGGATCATTCACACAACCCCATTACCTATTCTTCCTGCGTATACAGGTTTTATGAATATATCATGACAGCTCATGCCTATAGAGTTTCACGAGCACGTCTAGAAATCAATCACTCATTATTATTTAATGACTCTTACTCCACCACTGCATGCTCACTTGCGTTGCATACTTGAATATGAAAAAGTAGACCAGCAGACTTGGTCCGTATAAACCTCTCTCGAACTTTCCGCTTGCTGCTTTCACCAACCTTCATTGATTTTCCCTGGTAGAGGAGTGGTCTCACTAAATATATAATTTTGACATGTCAACTGATACCCATACTGTGTTGAATTGTTTAAACAATCAAAATTTAGCTTGATTACCTTTTTTACGTGAATGAGCACCAGAGAGGAATGCCCTTTGAGTGAAATGATGACACGGTGTATGCAAATAGGTAGTATAATAAATGTGCATTTTGCATTCCATGTGCTCCTCTTTGTCATCGTCCTCGAGTCAACTCCTAAATGATTTTTTTACGAGTGGACTAGTGCTCCCAACTTAAACAATTATAACGCATATTATGCATATTAATAGCGAAGGTGAACTGGGCTGGTAAACAAGTTAGATGAAAAAAATGAATAGGCTAATCATTATCCTGTTGACAGTTGTGCACTTATAAGTTGATATAGTGAAGGAGTCACCTGTAGTCTTTACCACTAAGAACACAGAAGCTTGTTGGCTGACTTGACAAAGCAAAGAATACAAAAAAAAGAGTAATCCATCACGTTGCATACGCAAGTCTAGACCACACCAAACAGTTGTAGAATGAAATATGTGATGTGAGGATAGAATCATGCCGACACATCTTCCCCTTCATCCCTACAATAATTCCTTCCCTCTGGAAAATTTATGTGTGTATAATGACTCCAAAGAGGAGTGCATATATATATATATGCCTATCTCAATAAAAAGGAACATGTGCAATCCAAATTGTGATTGTTATCATCGTCATCATCATCATTCCATATATCGTCAGCTGTCTTTTGCTTACATATCCCAAAAAAGCAGTCAAGCGTCAAGTGTCATCATCATCACCTCCTTTTCAAATAAAAAGAGCTTGACTTACTAAACTCTCACTGATGATGCTACTTGGATCATATACTATCCTCGTGAGAGGAATTGACAGCTTTGACAAGTTCAGGAAGTCGGAGAAAAGTATTCAATGCAAACATCTCAACTAGATATATATATTCTTTATTTATCTTCAGGTCATTTAGAAAAACCTTTGACCTCGTTCAATTACACAACTAGAATGTATTATGCGTGCTTTATTTAAAGTGCACCAAACAAACAGGAGCGGTGACGCAAATGAGATTTTTTTCTTATAAGAGGGAAAATTTGCATTGGAAATGAGAGACAACATGACTGCAAACTGTCATCTTAAAATTCAATTTAAGGTGGAAAACAATTTTTGATTTTTTCCCATATCCATATAGCACGCTTTGAAGTCATGAGTCACAAAAATCATTTGAATATATACGTAATATCTGTCTCTCTGTTATGTGAGCGGTGTTGGTGTCTGTTGATATTCTGTCAAAAGGATTGAAAAAAATGGGATTTTCAAGCTCGACTCAAGCAATGAAAGCAACAGCAAATCTGAACTATACGCATTTAGGTAGCCCAAGAGCACCCATAAGAGCGAGCATGAGAGCAAACAGAAGAAAAAAATAACTTTCTAAAAAGGCATAAGTTACAAGTTTTGTCTACCATGCTACATAACTAACTCACTCGGCTTGAGCTGTAAGTTAGTTTATTAGAAGAAAAAAAATGTTCAACTCTTTCTGACTAACAAAGATTGTTGGAAAAGGGCAAAGTACTGTGGACTAGGATGATGCTGACGCTGAGCTTGCAAAAAAAACGCCAAATGACGATATGAGCAAAACACGTCGTGATTCTGATAAAAAAGGAATATGTGGGTACACATACTTTATTCTTGCTTACTCCTGATGAAGATCATCCATATGCTCCTGTTGATCCTGTCACTTGCGCTCACCTTATTTTCGCCCCGAATCTCATCTCACGTTATCAACTTGAGTATCTTCATCTGATTCCATGAAATTCTTTCTTTTTAATCTACCCCAACATAATAGTTTACCTTTTTTGTTCATTTTCTTTCGCCAAGAATTCAATTTTTTTTCTCTTCCAAAGTTTCCTCCCAAGTGTGCCCACTCACTTTACACTATAGTCGACTGGAAGCCTGGATAATCTTTTTTAAAGAGACAAGCATTTTCTCCCCCGTATTATAGATACATACTTGATATTTTTTTCTTCATAAAAGCCTATTGACACGAGACAAGTCTACCGTGAATATTTTCAATTCGCATTTTGTGGTAATCCACCGCACGGTATTCATCATGCCATATATATATATATTCTATAGGCTTTTATCCTGTATCTCCCGTTCTTTCATAATTTTTCTCTCTCCCTTTTTACAACCTCATATATACATTTTTTTACACTAGTTTTGCCATGCTGTATCAGCTAATTCATACAGTATACGACTTTTCATAAGATAAGTGTGCACACCAGACCCAAAGAGCAACAGAAGCAGCAACATTCACATGTCATACTATTTCATATTTTATTTCCCTGTTGAATATCACCATCGTCATCATCATCCTCCCTCTGAGTATCTGTGCGCAATACGCCGAGTACATAGTTCACTTTTGGAGTAAAAGAGAGGTGAAGCAATATCATGAATGATATACATATATGCTATCCGTGGTAAAAAAATGTATTGCAAGTGGAATACTCCATGATGTGTGCATTGCAAAGCTTTACAAGTTTATACCCTCCACCTATAATATCATCATGATCATCATCATTTTCTAATAAGTGAATAATATTATATGATACACGCTCTCTGGGTGTATTTCAACCTATGCGAAAACCTCCTCTCTCGACAACAGGGCTACATACTAGTATACCTAGCAAATTTTAATGCTGTTATCTTCCAACTCTGCAGCGAGTGTGAAGAGTAATGAACGCAAAAGGATTGGTGAGCATGTGAGGATATAGCAAAAGTAAAGCATACATTACGTTCCATTTTCATCATCATCACATCGAATTTATTCAATAATACTCATTCCCAGCATCTATCTTTCGTCTTCGCCTCGCACCAGCCTTCACACAGTCATCCATGTGTATGTTGCTGTTTTAGAGATGCAAAAAGCAAAATCCTTTGCAAGACTTATTGTTACTCGTCTCACTGTGCGTTATGGGAGTAGTGGTGCAAAATCTTTGAGGATTTTCTTTTTCGAAAAAAAAATATCACAAGGGTTGCTCATACTCTTGTTGGTGTGAGAGTAATGAGGGTGTACTCGTGGACGGAGTAGGGACTCTATTTTACAGTTTCTCACAGATGTCTGATGTGGTAAAAATATAATAGAATTGGCGGACTGTCGTGTGTAGGAAATAAATGCACTTGAGGAGATTTTCAGCGTTATAAAATGCATGTGTATATATACATGGTTGACTACTATATGCATATGCCTCTGTGCAATAATGTTATTATTATTTTTTCAAACACATTTTAAAAACGTCAGATGGAAGAGCTTACACATATTTCTGCACTATTACTGTTTAAGCTTTAATAAAATGCTCATGTGTGCAACATGACCAAGAGAGACAAGACAGACACATATATGCATGCATGCATAAGGCTATTTTCCAATCCAATCCAATGCGACCTCATAACCCACTTGAGTATGAAACTATGAATATAACGTAGAGAACACTTACTCACGATAGGAAAGAAGAAAAAAACCCAAGGTATTGCTACCAACTGCCTATTGCCATAGGTGTACAATGGGCTTTATATAGCACGAAACTGTGAGTTATGTTGAAAGTAGAAAAATTCACAGAGTCGACAACATCGCATTGCAAAAGTCTCATGCTACTTCACTCACCAAGTTTATTTGGGTTGGGAGCTCAATAGTAAATTTTACATTTACCATCCCGGTCATTATTCGAGGATATTTGGACTTTTGCATTGTACAATGTAGCAAAAAGGTCCTTGTAACTCATTATGTTTCATAGAGTAATACGCACTTCTTTTAGCAGACTTGCCCACATGTATTTTCTATGTTTATATGAGTATCTCCTCAACAGAAGAATTTTTGCGCAGAATAACGAAATGTTCATATATCCCCACTTGAAATCCAATCTCTGACTCTGCAAATTGGTAAAAATTCAACCTTCGCAGTACACACATTGCACATATATTCTCTCATGCATAATCTACCATCCACCTGTCAATATCACAATTTCAGAGTGGAGCATTGCATTGATTGCGTATACCCTATATATAAAGCTGCCAACCATAAGTCCATATCTCTCTCACAGCTATTGTCTTAATGAATGAATGAGCATTGGTATTATAGTGATAAAAAAAACTCTCATGCATTTTTTTGCTTCACGTGGTGTATAGTAAAAGTAGTAAAGAGAGAGAGAGAGAGAGAGAGAGAGAGACAAAAAAGCATTAAAAACTACGTAGCTCACCACACCGAGCACATGGCCATGGCTCTGATGATCTGATCAGATTTTCATCGAAACGCAACGGAAATGTGTTTTCCTTCTTGAAGAAAAAACATGAATGGGGGAAAGGCAAGTGGAGGATAATGAATAGGAGACAAGATGAAGTTAATGTGAGGCTAGGGAGAAAAAAAAGACAAAAGGGGAAAAGCTCAATCTTGGCATGTTGTACACACTCACCGTGTAGGATAGCTTTGTCCATGTCAGTTAATCGTTTGTCGGCAATCAGCACGATCATCTGTTACGTTGACACTAGTACCACTACTGCTCCTTGTTTTCTTCGTCTTTAGAGGAAAAAAGGATTGGGTAATAAAGTGGATGCACTTAAAAGCCTCCTGTACAACAGCCACTCTCAAAATGACATGTATGTAATGCATCGCTGCATCAAATGAATGGGAAAGTAAGGAGGGAAACAAGAGGATTGAGTAGACGACAACTAATGAGATTACGGGAATGGGACAAATTGTCAAAATTGCAAATGAAGCAACATAAAAAAATGGGATGGTGGAAGAAATAATAGGCTAGAGCGTATCTAACGTGTGATCGCCTACTCCTTGTTGAAAAGCATTTTGAGTCTTATAAAGTTCTTTTTTTAATTGAATTTACAGGAATTAGCAAAGCCTGAAACAATGGGAGTTGCATCCCTCGCCACCAAGAGACACTTGGAAGCCCCAATGGATGGGGATGAAGTGGTCTCTGCAAAGATTGCCAAGTTAAACAACAACAATAACAATGTCTTGGTGGAAGCTCCAGGTGGAGTAGGGGTTTCCTCTTTGGAGACAAATGGAGACAGCCAAATAGTACAAGACTCCAATACAAACAATATTAATAATAGTAATAACAACAATGAAAACAGTTCCGAATTAGTGACGACATCAATCCTCGCCCGAACTCTGCTCACGAGCTCAACCTCTACAACGCAATACTCGTCCGATCCCCTGGAATCTTTGAAGTCATCTTTGGAAGCCCTTCCCGCCCCAGCGCTCCTTGACTCTCCGGCGAGTTCACAGTATCTGACTACTCTTTCGAATAATGGAAAGTCTCATTGCTCCACAATGGTCCAGAGTGGGGGAGACTTGGTTGGCTTTGGGAGTTTACTAGGGCCTGAGCGCCCTCTTGCCACTGCGGTCACTGTGCTATCTCCGATTGACGATGATCCTATTGAATGGACAAATCCAGCTAAGGCAACCCCAGTTGTGAGTATGGAGCATCATCACCATCATCATCATCATCATAATCACCATGCTCCTCATCATGGGATGAATCCCTCCATTTCTTCTCTCACTAGTTTGGTCGATCATCAATTGCAACAACAACTAAACCAACATGAGGTGATTACAGAGGATGAGAATGGCAAGTCGTACTTTAACTTGGGCGCTGCAGATTCTACCATCCTGGTTAGGAAAACTGGCGATAATGGCTGGGGTGGGGTAGGCAGTTGCGGAGGGAGTGGGAGCAACAGTAACGATTTTGATGATGCCATCAGCTCCTCGTCCTGCGACTCCATATCTTCTGAAGATTTGTTTAATTCTGGGGAAGAATTTGATGCTTCCGATGATGAAGATGAGGATGAGCTTTGTACCTACAAACAGCAGCGTTCCACCGTCCTCCATCTGTCGCTGTGTAAACTTAATAAATTTAGAACGGTGAGCAGAACTTAATAATCAATTTTAATTAATTTAGAAGGCATATAATATGCATGACAGTGAATACATGTTATTCAAAGGTAATTGAATTTTTGAATTAATTCTCATATTACAGAATTGCGTGGAGCCTAGTTTGCATAGATCAGTGCTCATCTGCAACACACTAAGACACATCGAGCAAGAGATCCGGAATGAAGACGAAGCCGACGAGTCTTTAAAAAGTCGCGAACGGCTGCCATCCTTTTGGCCATCTCCTACTCCTCCAAATCCGAATCCAAACAGCCAAAACAATTGCTTCCCTCCTCACAACAACCCAAATAATCCAGCACCTCAACCAAGTCAGCCTCAAATCACGGACACTAGACCAAACGGTCTTCACGGAGGTTTAGGAGGTCCTCTTGTAGGAGGAGGTGGAGGAATCCAATCACTTCTTGGAGGTGTCCAAGGCTCTCCAGTTGGAATGCATGCACCACCAAACGTAGGTCACGACCCGTACCTGTCTCCAAACCCATATAGTGAAGCGCCTTATCTAACTTCATACGATTACAACTCCCCTCGGCCAACACCGTTCCACACGACGTCGTACGATTACGAGCAAGATCTCTTGTTGCCACCTCCGCCAAACGCGTCTCCGTCGAGTACTTCACCTTCTCAAGCCTCTTCCACTGTGCTTCTCACTGAGGTGACGTCAGCGACCTCCTCTTTGTTGGAATGTGACTCTGGCTATTCGGACGATTTAGATATGAGTTTGAGTTCGTATTACTACGGGAGTCCGATTCCACCTCCAGTCGTGACAGTGACGAGTAGTCAACCCCCGAGCAACTTACTTCAGCCAAATCCTGCAGATTTCAATGTAGCCATGTCATCCTCAATTTCAGGAGCTTCATCTTCTGGTGCAATGCCAGCCTCTTCAATTTGTACAGCGGTGACAACCACACAAAGTGACTGCTCCCCGTATCTCCAGCAATGCTCTAGCTTCCAGACACTTCCACCTCAAGGCACATCCGTAGTAGCTGATACTGTCTTGGGTGCTCACTTACTCGCTAATGTTGAACATCTCCCTTTGCACAGTGCCCCAACTCAGTCCTCCAACCTGAGTGCAGCTACCCCAATGGAGATTAATGATTTGGGTGATATTGAGATTAAAAATAGGAGTAATCTTAGTTGTGCGAGTAGCACAAGTCCGCCCTCATCCTCTTCCTTGATCGGTGGTGCTGTTAGCAGTAATAGTTGCGACTACAATACTATGGCCAGTGAACAGTCTTCGGCAAATCCTGAATCACAAAATCCACCCAACTGCAATATCCCAACTTCTTGGTCAGTCAACGGTGACGAGTCCACCGTCAACGATGGGATGTCCCATCAATCCGAACAAACTTTAAACGATAGTAGCAGCTCCACCCCTGTCTCCCTGTCTCCATCCAACTCCCCACCTCATCATCATAACTTATCGAATAACATTATGATGATTCCTCCATCCCCCAGTTTATCAACACCCTTAGTAGCTACTTCTTCGTCGTCGTCTTTAGCGAATGCATTTGCTCAGCAAGACAGTCAATGCGGTCTCGAGTCACGGAGGAGTGATCTAAGTCGAAACGTTGGCAATCATTACAATAATCATAATCTGCCCATGGACAGCTTGATCTCTCCTGCGTACTCATCCTCGTCTCTCTGATTAAACATGCATAACTATTGTTATAAGAATGGGAATTTTTTACTTTTCTTAACTCCTCCGCTACCCCTCCAAACTCATCATGCAAATGAAGGATTTCATTTATAATTTTTTTTAAAGCGAGTAGAAAACATCATGATCTTTGAATAGTGCATATGCTGCAATAATTAATATTTAGTTTGACTTTAAGTTTTTTTATTATTGTATTTTTCTCTCTCTCTCTCTCTCTCTTCATTAAAATATACATGCATACATTTATAAACAGTGCAATAATGTAATGATTGTTTGCCATTATAAACTTAAGTTTATCATTTAGTCTTATTCTTTTAAGGGATTGTATCAGTTTTATCCTGCATATTTCGATATTATAGTAGATTACTATATTCATTTAGCTGTTTATATATTTCTATATTTTCGAGAGAAAAATCAATTTTGGAAACAATCAGCCTTTTTTCTGTTGAGGCAATAGGAACCAAAGAAGGGGTAGTGATATTTGATAGATTTTGGGAGTATATTTGTCATCATTGAAAAAAATGCAAAAAGATCATTGAATCCGCTTTATGTTTTTCTTCCATTTTAACTTTTAATCAAACTTGGCGAGTTTTTTGTGTATCTCTTGATCTCAAATTGAAGAACTCATCATGATGATCATGAACATTATTGTTGTGCTAAAGCAGTATGTAGTTTTTTAAATGACTTAATTACTTACTTAATCAAATTATGTAAACATGAATATATGCGCCAAGCATAGCGAGGAAAATATGTTTCAAATGTCTCGAATTACAAAGAAAATATTTGTGAAGAGGAAAGTTTGTTGTGAGTTGAAAAAAATCTAATTTTTTATCTTGATCAAAAAATTAAATGTTTCATTAAAATTATGCAAACAAAGTTTTACATTTTTACTCCAAATATCCTTTTAAATTAAAGAAAAGAAATACAGAATGGACTGTGTGCTATATAGAAAAGAAAAATTGTCTGGAAAAAAATGGAAAGATTATTTGTGTATGTCGAATATATGAAGAAGAAGAAGAAGAGAATAAAAAATGGCTGATTTTTCTTAAACAAGTAAACAGAAAAGCAAGTAAAGCTACATTTCTTTTTTGATAATTTTCTTTTCTACAAAGACGAAGAAGAAAAAATATTCAACTACGAACGGACCGAACTTGATCTTTCAGCAAGAGTAAATGTACTTTCGCTACTGATATTCACGTACATGCATAATAACATAATTTTACATACAACTTAATTACGAACATTATATATTACTTAATCATTGTTATGAAAAACTAAACAATAAAACCAAACTTGGATTTTATTCAAAAATAGCTGATGAGTCACCTATCTTGCGATTGTCTATTTTTTGCATTTTATTCCCATCTGAGGGAGAGGGTAACTTTCATTTAAAAAATTCATCTGCTTGCCATCATGCTTGTATTCACTCATCTATTAGGCCATGTTGTCATCATTTTCTTCACCATCGGCAATATTCTGCCCCTCAGCTGGATCTCCTTCCACTGGTGGTTCCTGCGGATTACCAGCTTCTTCGCGGTCCATTTGCGCCAATAGGTCGACCATCCAATTTGCATTGACAGGCCGGTTTGTAAGGATCACTTCTTCTCTTTCTCTCCTCCAGCCTTCAAGTACTCTTTGATATCGTATTCGATAACGATTCCTTTGGGTTTCATCCAACGCTCTCCATGCCAAACTTGCTCCCGTTACAAGTCGTAGAAAAGGCACGTTAGGATTTTGCTAGAAAAATTATACCATATAAAAGGAATCCTTTTAGACACAACTTGACATTAGTCATGTTTAAGAAAAAACAAAGCGTTTATTTACCCGACAATAATCCTTCAGAAAGATGACGTATGGTGTTCTAGGTCGGACCATGGCACTTCGAGTTTGCCTCCAAAGTTGGATGTCTGCACTATATTGTGCTTGGCCTTGACGTGCCCGGTCCATGTATTCTTGCTTCTCCTCTGCAGGGAGATTTTGCCATCGGAGTGCGATGTCAGGCACTGTGACCTCCTGAAACATGAATAGAAACACGTGTGGTAAGTGGTAATGCAAAATTTCAAAACAATCTTATATATTGATAAGGTAAATGTATCCTTACCCCCACCGGAGCTCCATTTGACTCATGCTCTCTTACGATTTGCCAGGATTCCCGAACAAAAAGCGAATATCCGGAAGGTGCTTTCGTCGGAGGAGTGGGGAGTTTAGACATGAACGGGTCTCTTATAAAAGGCAATCGCAGTCGTCTTTGTCCGCCACGTCTGTTAGTAGCACGGGTGGCTCGTGACCACCGATTTCTTCCATACAGCCCATAACGGCGGCGAGGGTTTCTTGGAAAAGGGTCCATGTCCATGTCCATGTCCATTATATTGTTTCGTTTTGGAGGGTTTTACAAAGATTTTTAGGGTTGGTAAAAATAGTCAAAAATTACAATCGTAAGAAGATCGTTCAAGTAGAAATCCAGAATGGCCGACTCCTAAACATGATTTGCAATGTAGTCCGTTTAAAAAAATTTAATGCAAAGAAAACTACTCAACAAATGTGTTGGCCATTTCTTTAACTTTTTAATACCTTGACTACGGAATACTACATGGGCTACTTTACGTAGTTAACCAGTTACCCTGTTTTTATACCCCTGTTGTTAGTCCACCAGGTTTATACGTGTCCTCAAGAGCTTATCTAGGTAAAAGTAAGGCTCTCTTGCATTAAGTGAATCTAGGTTGTCTGGTTTTAAGCTAGACGTATAAACTCGAAACCAAGTTGCCGAGAAAATAAGAGAAAGCTCGAAACCATCCATTTTATGCCTAAAAGGTAAATTATGTACGATTTACTGCCGAGTACAAGGAAAGTTGTGTACTTGTATGGTAAATTGATTAGTAAAATATTAATAAACTGATGTGTTTTGATTTGATGTAGAACTCCAACGATTGGAATTAATGAGATTCGGGTCCATGTCATCAATTAATCGGATACATCATAGTATTGAATGCAGTTCAGGCTTCATGTTTGAAATATCAGCGTTGCAGAATGTTACTGAACTAAAATTGCATCCTTTGGTATGAAAAATTGTTAAATAATTTATGAAATAGTGAAATAAGATTAAAGGAGAAGGAGGGAAATGTTTGGCACTCATAAATTCGTCAATGTTACCTTCACACAGATACACAAACGCGCAGTAATGAGCCTGCGATTGATGCCAGCCTTGCGAGTTGTTTGGGCAGTAGTACCGTTAATAATTGGAAGTCGGGAATCGGGTGGAAGATCTGATTATCCCACAACCGCGTACTGGTATCAAGTACTTTTGCGTAAACGACCAGATATG
>JAHZNA010002800.1:0-10605 GCA_027743935.1 Sinodicranocentrus sp. ZH6 | reverse complement strand
AGTTTACGTTATATTTTTTTACAGTGTTCATTATCAACCCTTTTGAGTCAAAGAGGAGAAATTAATTTTATTTTCATTTTCTCCGTTTTCCTCTTCGTGTACCTCATAGAATAAAATAATGCAATTCTGATATTGCATGTAACATTTTCAAGTCCCGCAAATTACAGACTATATACTACAATTTTCTCAGAGCACGCTTAACTCCACATGTTCAGCAACTTAATCAATTTACCGCAATTTAATAATACGTAACATCATTACGAGACTAATCTGCTGTAGCCATATATATAACCTAATTAAACAGTTTTCTCTGCTATCTATTTTTACAGTTAATAGTACAAGTACAGATATCAATCAGTATAGGTATATATAGGTTTTTTCAGTTGAGAGGTATTTTAAAATCAAGTCGAAACATTTATTTAATTGGTGTATACCCTGCTATTGCAACTTTTTGTTCAAGTTCTATAATCTCACTGATTACAAAGCTAGGCTAAAAATATTATTATCAAAGGATGATGATACAGGAATAGCACAGCGTTTTTTGGATGTAAAATATCAAGTTTGCTATCGGATTAATTTACTAAATAATCATGCAGTTAATTAGAAACATGAATTATTCGTAGGAATACATAATTACTTTAGCTATAACACTATACTTATATGTATATAGGATACGCTCTCTCTTCTGTGTTTATGCATTTACTAAAGAATGCTCTGAATTTCGTACATGATAATCTCTTTTGTTTAAAAACGAAATGCGTCATAGTCGTAATTATATTTCTATGTCTAAAAATGTATATTTGGTAGATATAGCACAGCCAAAAAAATGATTTTATGTATTACACTCACAATCTTACAAGTACTGTACAATATTTTATCTACGTCGTATTCGAATATGCTCTGTTTTTAAAGTAAAAATGCACTTGTATACGTATGTATAAGAGCTGGGCTTATTTTTTCTTTCAGCAATATCCTTTCAAAAACATTTCCCTATTTGAATGGCTGATCCATGCTCCCTCTGCATTTGGACGAATAAGACAAGAATACTATATTTCAAATGGTTTACCTTATAAAGAATATCTGACAGTATTTCATTTCCTTACATTTCACCTTAAAGTTTTGATCTCTAAAATATATAGTAAAGGAGAAGAGTGGAATGTGTAACAATAGATTTTGACCGTGCACAAAAGGTGGTGAAATTATTTTATGTTTTATATATGTGCAAAAACTAGTCATCATGATAGCCGTAGACTATCCTGAGAATATTAATGATAAAGAAAGGGTAAGAAACAGGAAGTGTTTGTGTCAGAGTGAGGTACATACTTTTACTGTTCTCACAACACATTTTCCTTTTCTCTACAGCCTATCTCGAAAGCATGTGTGTCGTCGTGTATATGTGGTTTGGTGCTTTGTAATGTACTCATTTCTATGCTAATTTATGGATACCCTAAACATCCCTGACCTGAATACATCATCACTTTCACTATTCTCCTCCCACAGCGAAAACACAACCTTTATGGAATACATTATTATCATTACTTCTACTAGTAAGATTTCCTCCTTAAATCAAAATCTCATCTTGTGCAAGTTTTATAGTAAAAGGAAAACTTTTACGGCTTCATTTTCATCATCACCCTCTCTCTCTCTTTAAGAATTAAGCCATCGAACAAAAATTCATCCACGAAGAATAAATAATGTTTTCATTAAAATACCTGTAATGTAATATCCTAGAACGGGTTTTGTTTTCCCTCGAAAAAATCGGATTTGAGCACTACAGTCCTTTTTCTGATTGGGGTTATGTAAAGAGTCCATTAAAATCGATGTAATGTCAACCTTTTTCTATTGTGAAAGAAGACAAAGAGTGATAGAGAGAAATCAGATTACTACAAGACTAAAAACTAATATAGCCACAAGTTCATTCATGCTTTCGTTCATATACCTAACTTTCAACCTCTGATCTCTTGCTGTATTTGACAAAAAGAAAACTATTATTGACTTTGAACATATTTCCCTCCAATTTTCACAAAGCCAAATCTCAACTTTATACTAGTCGTATTGATGTGAGTGAGGTGACAAAGGGAAAAAATGAAATGTCACTTGGAATCTCGTTTCTTCACATCTGCACACTGTGACGAGGTTATTTTCAACAAGTTTTTCATGCACAAATACCCACTAGCTTTTGAGACCTTATTCTCTCCTATTTTTATATTTACACATTTCTCCAACAATATCTATATAATAATATGCAATAGGGGAAAAAAACACAGCACGCACGGTATTACAGCATCAACATCTTAATCTCAACAAACAACACCAGCAGCGACAGAAAACACAAGGTAAAAATATATATCTATCATGACGGGGAAAAAAACTGGTGAGAACTGTCACTTTGACTTTCACTCAATTTCTCTTCCACACACTCAGTCAGTCTGGAGTCATTGCGTTAAAATATATGTTAGGTATGTATAAAACATTTCCTTTATAACTTCCGCATCACTAGAGAAAAGGAATTGCATATACGTAGTTCATTGTAACTGTTCAACTTACAGGGTTACACAATATCCCCACCAACAAAACATTTTCTTCTTGCCATATTGGAAATATTTTCAAAGATGAATACAAACTGCTGTAAAACAGATTGTTCTTACGTAATGCTGCTCATATTGTATTGCACGAGTTTATTTTATAACCAAGTACTTCCGCTTTGTCGCACTGAATAAGCGTTCGTTTCAGATTTTTTGGGCTTTGTTCTCTCCACTTCCTCTTCCCTCAATGAAGTCATATTGAGAGGGTGATCATGGTATAAGGGAGAATAATAAGACAAGAAGTGATGATAATGGTGAGGGGTTGTCCAAGTGTGCTTCTTGGTTTTCCTGTTCCAGCTGGAAAAATAATAATACAAGTTTTAGAGGTGAAAATTAGCTTCTTTATGTTAGTAAATTACTAAAGGTAATTGAATTACAGGTGGAAGGAAGAGAGGAAATGGAATAATTAATGAGAGAGTCTATTCAATTCATATAGGTATCGTGACCATAATATCCTAATAATCAGGATATCATAAGATCACTATAGTTTACACTCATTCTGTTGCCAATCCTTTATTCAGCGAGACTGCTGATTAAAAGTGTAAACATATCAATTCTGGTTTTCATTCATGTGTTCACCTTCCCATCACGCGAGTCATTTTCAAAGCTAGAATCAATCAGCAAAGCATTTCATGGTGGTTTCAGAGTGATTCACACAAAAAGAGGCAACAAAGTCATTTATTTCTGTCGACTTAGTCATTTGTGGGCTTGGTTTTGATTTGGACTTCCATCCAGCCCAATACTCCTATGGTTCTTTGCATGGATGACTTTCCTTTCATTTAGAAATTCTAACGTGTATATACCCTCCTGTCTTTCTCATTCAATGTGCATCCTCATTTCTCAACTGGAGTGGTGCTTGCAAAGAGAACTTGTCAAACAGAGTCATTCCTCCCCAAAAAAATGTCTAGCTTCCAAAGCTTTGCAATGAAATATTATTTATGGATTTCGTGATGTTTGTTTGTGATCATGAAAGGATGGCTGGTGATGATGGAAAAAGGTGCACACACTGGGAGCTCCAGCTTTTGTAAAAGATTTTCAGTTTCAATATTAGTCTTTTTTGGACAGGAGTCTCCATCCGTACAATTCTACACAAGAGCACTACGATCATCACTCATCATAAAATCATTTTTCCTATGTTCCCCCATACGTTTAGACATATAATGATATTCTAACCTTAACAAAATGGGATTTCAGAGACATATGATATATCAGCCAATCCTCTCGTATTCAGTTACAGCTACCGTGTTCCCTTTCATTTTTTGAATGAATAAACAACTCAGGGTGATGGTGATAAAATTCATACTCACATAAAGTGTGTGTATAACCCATGTAAAAGCAACTTTTTCCATATTTAGGTGTTCCAGATAACTTTAGAAAACAAAAGGCGTAGCATATTCTCCGTCACAAACTCACATTTCAAACATTTTTTGCTCTACTTTCCACCCAAAGGTAAACATTTCTCAGAGATATGCATGTGTGCATAAACACATGTAATATGCACAATATTTCATGTAAAGTGCACCCAGCTTTTCTGTTTACTTATTTTATCGTGTTCAAACAACAAGGGAGAAAGGAAGATGACGAGCTGCGTAGATTCTACATTCTTTGACAAATTTTTGTTTCCTATTTTATCCACCCTCTGTTTGGGGTTGCGTATGCTTACAAGAACTTGTAAAAGATGGGGAAAAATATAATTCGTCTTCTTTCTCCTCAAAGGGTAACCACTTTTGATTTTTAACAACAGCATAAACCGTATTTTTTTGGTTGACTTCAGCCAAAAAAATTTAGGAGCAATAATCTGTAAGAAGGACGAGGAAAATATAAAACGAGGAATTTAATGGAAAAAAAGGTTAATGTGATACTTTCCCTAGGCTGATTTGGCTTTCCTGGATTTTTACCTTTTTCTCTGGTAAAGAAATGCTGATTTAGGTCTAAATATTGAGCTCTCATAAAAAAAGCAAAGAGTTTGAGGAAAATCCGATATTATAGCTTATCAGAGTGCGGTGGTGTGTCTATAACTCGATGAAATGTTGTTGATTTATCATCATCATCATCCAACCACCACCATCACCTTTTACAGTCAGTAAAATCTCTTCGACTGAGGCTCAGTCAATGGTAATACCGTCATCATCAGGGTGAGAGATTGTGTATTATACAGCTTTATTCAGTGAACCGTGTGAACTGTGATTTGACTTGATCGGGAATTCGTGTTTTTATATCTTTTCCACCTTTCGGCATTTTACATGGTCGTGGTGAGAAGGTGATGATGGTGGCGATGGGAATATGTATTACATTTCAGCTGGGAAGTGAATGAAAGAAAAACGGGAGAAACCACATGCCCCACCACACGGTGCTTAACTTTGATCGCTTTCCCTACTGCTCAACTGGATTGATGAGCTTTTCTTTTTATGTACCACAACCTCCAATATATTCCTTCGTATACAAAAAAGGCTTGTAGAGAAGAGAACTCTGTTCCATTCATTCCGCTGGTGAAGCATGTGGTTGGATTTTCCCATGAGCTGTACATACATCACACAAAGAGAGACATATACTGTGAGTCTTTTTAGTTCATCGTCGTCACTAGAACATATCGGATTTAGATTGAATCGGTGAATCGAGGAGGAATAAGCAAAGTCGAGAAAAGAAAAGGTGGTGAAAGGATGATTAATGATGGGAGACTTACATGGACTGCTACCTTCAGGCCAGTCAGAGCTCCCTCCTCCGATCCCACCACTTCCACCCTTGGTTGTTGACTTGGTCAAACGGCTTTGTGATTTGTCCACTGTGTTTATATTTGAACTAAACTCTCCTCCTGCATTAATATCCGAGCAGTAATAATAAAATATATAGATGAAGTTATCACTTTTTTTTCATGGCAAAGTACAGGATGATTTATTTTTTGCGAAAAGCAAGGTCACACTTTGTGTCTTGGAAAATGAAGGATGGAAACTGCTCTACATAATATATGTACTGTAACAAGATACATTATTATTAGTCTACATGCCATGCATAACGTCACTTTCACTATATGCAATAATGATACATATATAATGTGTTAGTTTAATTCTAAACGTGTTGGAAGGAGTGCTATGTGTATAGTATTTTGGTAATATTGTGTAATTTCCTCATGTGACTCAATTTATGTCACAAAGAGGAGGATAAAAAGTAAATGTGCTAATGGCCACATGCTAGGTTAAGTGCGTGTAAAACAGTCTCTAGCTCGACTGTCGTCACTGCCTAGAGTATACCACAGGACGAAAAGGGAAATACCACCAAAACCTCCTTATCCAGTTATACATCTTTATACATGGCATCATCATATTATACTTCCAGAGTAAATTGCTTATTTCTCCTGGTAATGGCTTAAAAGCTTCCACTTTCTCCACTCATTATTTCTCCCTCTCTTTTCTCTCCAACAATGTGTGTGTATAGTGTATTGCACAATAAAAACATACAGCGAGGAGCAACAACAAAATCATCATGCACATACATATACAGGGTGAGTGAGCGAGAAGAAAACGTAAAAAAAGCTTTTAACCATTATTATAAGTTGTTCTTCCTCTCCAACCTCAATATTACCCGGAAATGTATATTTAGCTGGGAATGGAAAAGTGAGAATTATGAGAAGACACACAGAGCTGCTATATGCAGTGGTACTGGTGTGACTTTGTGGTTTGTCATCCAATTAAACGGGAAATAACAAGTTAACCATCTGCTCTTCACTTTTTGCTCAAGCCAGAGATGGAGGAAATCCAAAAACCCGAAAGCTACATTTAAAACATAACAGACCAAGCGGATGAAATAAAATAAAGCAATAATGATGCAGTTTTAATACGAGAACTGCTCTCTTTGTGTTTGCTTCAGGATATTGGATATGCATTAAACTGTCGCAAAATATTCCACTTCATTTGTGCTGCGTTGTGGGAGTGGCAACCAAGCTCCTGTCCTTAAACTTGTTCTCAAAGTAGAAACATAGTTAACCACATCCATTTATATACCTATATCAACCTTTAGCAAACTTTTTCTCTCGACGCAGCATCCAGAAAAGAAGAAGAAGAAAAAAGCCAACAATATATAGGCATCCTCCTATAAGCAACGCATCCACTTCGTTGTCACTAGATCTGATAGCTGAAAGCTCAAAGCCAAGCCAACAGCAAAAATGACACAAAGTGAAGAGGACGACGGTGAAAACGAAGGAGAAACAAGGGATAACTGGGAAAACGCAAACCGAAACTGAAATGCGTATACTGGGGAGCAATGGCATATTGTTCTTTTGCGACAGGATGTAGCCCATATATATAAATTGTACAGCGATAGAGATATATGGAAAGGAAGAAAAAAAGTATTTTTTTTACCTTTTTCTGAGAATCCTATCGCTAACGAGCTGGGGTTCCGATTAGATGCACTACTATCCTTTTGATCTACACGACGACCATCATCATCAGAAAAGGAAGAAGAAACAAAAAGACAAAAATATGTAATGTACACATGTGTATATAAAAAAGGAGACGCTTTGGTGAAAGTTATTTGATATAAAAAAAATCGTTGATATATATGGTGGCGGTGTAGGCACCTTAATTTAGAAACTGTAAAAGTGCATATTACCCTCGAAAATAGAAAAAAGGACGAAAAGAAAGAGTCAAGAAATCAGGAATTGAATGTGTATGGGGACACATACGACATTATTTTTTTGTTATTCTCAACCCGTATGAAAGAAGAAGATGATTATTTTTTGAGATTCTTTTTATTGCAGAAAAAAGGGATCAATACGGTGCGAGAACCAGTTAAGAATTTTCTGACAAAAAAATATACCCAGCATAATTGTAGCCTTACCCTTCTGGCGTCGATTCATTTTTGTCGTTGTCGTTGGGACTGTAGTCGTTGTGGGTGGTGCAGACTCTGAAAAGAATATAAAAATATAAGGAATCATCATCATGATCATCACGAACGGAAATTAATAAATGTGGCTACAATACAGCATGTTACAACTATAAGTATTGACAATGATGATCATATGATGACATAAAGGACACATATACAGAGGAACTAGTAAACTGACATCTTTTCATTTCACAGAAATACCTTCCTTTCCTCTGTCAACTTGGTTCAACAAAGATCAAAAGCTCTGTCTTTATTTCCTGTATATATTTTTTCCTCTGATATTGTTACTTTTGCAGAAATAAAAAATACAGAGGAAAACGATTTATTGAAGGTAATCATCATCATGAAGGACTTTAATTTCCTGAGGAGAAGGAGGAAAAGATATGTGACAGTTTTTCCGACTTACTGTTAATAACGAAAAGATGTCGGATTTAATAAATCGGTTACTTTTCTTTTTCCTCTTTTACTCCATGAATTCTTTCACCAACAAAAATACAGTCAACTTTTAGATCAACTAACTCAGCAGGCAGTACACCATCATAAATCTTCATCATATTTCGTTCAGGAAATCAATGCACGAAAAGTGAGACAACTGTGGTATCCTATTTTCATGATGTTTATTCTTGAGCATCAATCATCTCCCAAATATGATTATTGTTAGATTTACCAGCTTGAAAATTATTTTATTCACTAACTGAACAGTTAAATCATTGCTAGCAAATCTAAAAATAACTTGTCAGTCAGTTGGTTCCTGTTGCCCCTTGTCCCTGCATCTTTCTATACTTTACATTGTGTTTTTTTTTACCCAGAACTGCATTTCTGTCTATTTAACTTCTATCTTTTCTCTCATCTGTCCAACTTTCTTCAGAATACTTTTCTCCAACAAGTTTTCTCTTTTTTTCGGAATCGGTAATAATAATACGGCAGTAAACATGGCCCATTGATTTTTCTCCTTCCTCCCTGTCGATATGAACTTGTGTGTTGGGCCTTTTACTATTGAGTAGTTTTTTTGCTCATGTCCCGGAAAAAAGTGAAGCATTTTGCTTATCTGTCTCTACCGTTTTCTTCTTCTTACAACTCGTTTTATAGGTACAACTCTCCGCCATCCATTCACACCATGATGGAGCAAAAGGTGAAATAGAGAAAAGAAGAGGATTGCTATTCATTGATGAAGAAAACGGAACGACTCAAGTTACCCGACGAGAAAAAGGGAAAGTCATGGAACGTGCTTGTCTTCCGATAAGGACAAGTTTTTTCCTTCTTGTTTGTCCATTTTTGTTCCAGAGGGGGAACACACAGAGAGCGCTGGGAATGATTCACTTTTTTCCCTTCTTCCTTAAATGCCTATCATCAGCCTTGAATTTCATGGAAGGGAGCAACGTGTAGGAGTTGTAGACAATATATGAGTTATCATGAAATTGCTTGATGACGCCGTCTTCTCTTTTCTCCTTTCGGAACGACCCCATTTGATTCTCTAGCAGAACAAGTAATAACAGCCATCATGGTATGGTGGCGATGAACAACATGTCCATGTCCATACGATGATGGGTAAAATGGCGATAAAGAAGAAAAAGTCGGACAACAAATAATTCTACACAACAGCAAATAATGATAGGAATGAAATGCTCAACTAACTTTTCCCAAATACGTAGTTTCTTCTCTCTTTTTTCTTCTTCATTGCATAGCTTGCCTTCCTCTCCTGGAGAGGATTTTTTGCGTAGTTCATGTATATTTGTGCATGGATGAGTGGTTGCACAAGGAAAAAGTTGCAGAGTGATAATAGATAAAAAAAGAGAGAGAGCAGAGGAATTCAAAGTGTTTCAGTTTTCTCATTTTTTTTCTCTTCCAAGAAAGGCAACAATGATGGAAACGGAAAGATGTAGGTGAGAATAAAAGTTGTGAAAAACTTTTCCAAGAAATCTTCCCAACTATTGGAGTATACCTGTAGAGAGTTTTTATCTCTAAATGATGGCAACAGCACAGTAAATATTTTCTCCTTTGAAAATCATCCAATAAAATAGTGGAAGGAATAATACAATTGTGGTGGGATTCAATTCGAAGGATTTTTTTTAGTCTTCGAAGGAACAATAAAAAATTGGATGATGATGATCATCATCTATAATTTGCCTTTCGTGACGCAACCTTGATGATAATGATGCATGCATAGAAATGGGATAGAAGGATAGTTAGCCTTGAACAGTATAAATTGCTACCTTGTACTATATAGTTTTGCGTAGATGAGAAAGGAGAATGATGATGAAAGGATCGCATTTCCTTCCATTGTCTTTCCTTGATGACAGACTGTGTGAGATGTACATCCCCCAAGTAGAAAGAGTTTTTATTGCTCGTCGTGTGTGTGTAAGGGGAGAAAGATGAGGAAAGTTGATACATTTTCCTTTTCCTACTGACTAGCTCATCTTTCCTATTAATTCTTATAAATATCCCTCCTCTAGGATATATTTAGGGAGAGTTGGATAGATTGTTCCACCCACGAGAAAGAACACTCACATCCGCTCCTTTCTATATTCATTCTTCATTCTACAGTCGTCATCATCATCCTTTCCTCCAAGAAGTCATCTTTTTTCTTCTGAATTCCTTTACGAATCTGTATCTTAATTGTTATCTTTATGATTTCCTCAGTAGTTCTTTCCTTTCTTCTCCAATTACATCAAGTAATCTCCTTGAATCTTTTTTTATCACTGACAATTTGCATCCTCAGCGGAAAATCAATCTGATTATGTTGTAAATGAAATAAAAAATTAGGAATAGCGACGAGCCTCTTTTACTCATATTTTTCCCCTTCAAAAAGAACGTTTCAACCCTTACTAGGACAAATACTATTTCTGATTTTTATTGTGAGTAATTTCCGCTAATGGTGATACTGCTCTAATAATAATCATACAAAACATGCTTATTGAAGAAGACAAACTCAATTGTGTTCAGTATTATAGAATTGGAATTAGTATTCGAATTGTACCAATAAAAAAGATATTCCAAATAGAGAGGACAAGGTGGGAGAGGAAAGTGGATCGATTTTTAATTCAAGTGGAGCACAACAAAAAACCAAAACTTGGCACCCACCACCCCAATCCAACAAGCTAGACTAGCTTCTTGGCCTGGTTATTTCTTTGCATTAAAA